>JAJJWW010018493.1:600000-801091 GCA_023531295.1 Papaver armeniacum | reverse complement strand
TTGATTTTATCATTTCGATTCTTTGGTTTCATGTTCAACGGAATTCAAGCTTCTTCATACTCTTAATTATAATACTCTATGTGATGAATTTCTGATGTTTAAAACGAATTCATGCTTGTTCCTCTTGATTTTGATTTTAGGGTTCATTAAGCAAATTAGGGATTTTAGTAATTTGATTTTTGAACTTTACTACTTCTGAAATTATCCATGGGTTACTTTGAATTTCATGGATTTGATATCTGCTTCTTATTGAAATTCAACTTAAAGCAACTCAGGGATTTCTGAAATAGTTTTCTGTTCTGCTTTCGGGCTAGCTTCAAACCCACTTTATGCAAACCATTATTTTCTATTATAATATTTTTTTTTTAAATAAAACTTTATCATCTTTCAAATGATCCAAGAACCAATAAATTTCGATAAGTAATGAGGTCTCTCCATTTTCAAATAAAGACTATCAAAATTGGTTCGTTTTTTTTATTATAGAAAGTGTATTGTCAGACTTTTTCATAAAGAGTTCTCTTTGTTCCTGAATTTGTTGTTTTTGTATACAAGTTTTGCAAGATTTATTATCTTATCTTCTTTAAAATGAGTCAAGAACCAATGGCTTTCGGTAAAAAATGAAGTCCATGTGATTTTTAAGCGAAGACTTATAGATCATTGGATTTTCTGTAGCATTTTACTCTCAGACTTACCAGTGGGGTTTTGACTTAGTTTCTGAATTTATTGTCTTTACCTGTAATTTTTTATGTAAAATTTGATCTCCTCTTCTTCAGAATGAGCAAAAAAACAGTGAATTTTAATAAGTAATAAAGTTTATATTAATTTTTTGAAGCAAGTGCAGGAAAGGTTTTATCGGGCTGATTTAGACATTGTTCTTGAGTTTATTGTTTTTCTCATGATTTTTATAATGATAGCTTATCATGTCTTCTTTAAGATGAGCTAAAACCACATCCTACACAAATTTTTGGACACAAAGGTCCAAACCGAATTTTCTGAAATGTTATGTTCTCTGCTTGACATTATATTTCCTTGTTTGTTTAGTTATTGAATTCCTTCTTTTTGCTAATGATTTTTGTATGGAAGGAGGGCCTTTTATAGTTTATTAAATGCTAAAGTTTGACGAGCTATGATATGAAATGAAGCCCATGGAAAGTTTTGAATACTAGTAGATTAAAATGAAATTTCCGTGCAAACTCTTTGATTTGAAAGAACTTAATGGTTCTGAAATAATGTTTAGTTCTATGATTCGATACTTACTAGTATATATGAACTTGTTTTATACGAAGAAGGCTAGGTAAGTTGCTTTCATGGTTTATGAATCAATATTTGTTGATGGTTTGTTCAATACTCGTATTTAACGATGTTTGCGAAGTTTTTATCAAATGTGTTGAGCATCCTCATGGTTACGAACCCAATTGATGAGTTTTTCAGGTCCTTTAGGGGCGACCCATATTAATGGCTGCGGAAGATCGCCTTGGGGACGATAGGGTGGTTTTCCATAAACATCGACAAGCAGTGGACCCTCACATTACATTATTGCAAACTCACTTGTTTTAGATGATTTCGATTGTGTATTGGCTTTTTAAGGATTCCGATACTCGATATGGATGTGCTCAATACTTAATTGCATTATTTATGCTTTATTCAATTCGGTACCTTTTTTTTTTGGGTATTCTTTGTACTCGTGTTATCGTACCGTTTTCTTTTATTTTATTTTGTTTTGTAAAAAGTGTTAATGCATTTTCTTGTTCACTTTATCGTGTGGAAATTCCTTTACTGCAAATATTTGGTTAACCGGTTAACGTAAATGAATTTCCTTTTGTGATTTTTAATAAATTAATTTTTACTCTTGTTTACAAACTGCTTCCAATATGTGCATCTCAAATGGCATCTCAGAGGATTTGAAACTTGTCAATTGACCGAAATCCACGGCTAGAAACGAAATTTTTTCCACCACTGTCACAATAATATTATTCTAGGAAAAACAACATCATGGATTTCTATCTCTTGAATTTCGTTGAACTTCTACGGTCTTTCCACGTCGTTGTTTCTCATTGTTACAAATGATAATAAGTGTTAAGATCTTGCAACAATAAACATCAAAGTTAGATTATCAAAAGAAATATAAAATACTAAATTGAAACAACTCTACCACAAACAACAGACGAGGGAAAATCACAGTTCAACAAGTTTTCCGTAACACATTAGTTCGCGGGTACACTCAACAAAGACGTTGCTATGACCCAAAGAACGAAGATGTGTCCGTGGATAAGACCGCTGACATAATTTGTATAAGCACAACACCGGGATACCCACTCCGAGGAACTTAACAACGAGGATCGGAAAGGGAATAAATAAGCAATGCGCAATACAAAGCAAGAAGAGGTAAAAATAAGACAGATGATAACCGCTTTGGGATGATTTTTCGATCATAAAATTCGTTTTCTTTTATAAAAGAAATAAATTCAAGGGTTTAGGGATTTCTTGTAAAACAAGTTTTTTTAGTTTTCTTCTAAAACAAACCAAGATAAAAACAGAAAAAGAAATTTCGCATGAATAGAAAACTAAGAAAAATATTTTGTAAAAAATAGATCTTAATTGAATTAATACGCGTGTATGCCCAAGACATAAGTTATCCAAAGCATAAATAAGGTACTCAGTTATATGGTGGACATCCATATTTAGCCGAACGAATGTGGGACTAAAGGTTTCCTTTCATTCACTTATAAAGAAAGTGAGTAAGTAATATCGTTAGTGACAAACAAGCCATAAGATCAAATCCAACAAAAACCATCAAATTACAAGTTATAAAAAACTATTTAAAATCTCATTTTCTCCAACAAAAAAAATTTGTGGAAATAACTAAAAAACAAATTAGAAACCTCCTTTTCCAAAATAGATCACATAAGAGCAAGTCTAATGGTGGAAGAGTTCCATCTTTCAAATTCATTACCACCTCATCACTTGGAATAGGTAAAATGGGTTTCAAAATGCAATATAAAATTGGGCTCAATGCGATTTCTCCATTGTCGGAAAAGGATAATCAGTTTTAGAAATAAAATTAACCCCAAGGTTTTGCTTAATTTGGAATGACGTTGTAACTTGGATTCCAAGCTGTCTTCCATAAAACCTTGGAACATGGATTGGAAAACGTCAATCCAAATTACGTTGAGTACCCGTTTGAGTTGCATTCACTCTTGTAGTTGATTTTGTATCTAAATCGATTGTCCTTCTCTCGATTGTCAAATAATTTGAGCTAAAATTAAAAGCATTTGAAATAACATTCATGTAATTCGAATTAATTACCATCTAGACTTGTTAGACTTGCTGATTCCCACCATTTTTCATACGTAACATTGCTTGTATTCCACCATTATACTTTTTTTTTTTTTTTCCATCATAAAAACATTAAACCTTAAAAGAACAGAATGGGGAACTTTTTCTCTTGGAATGAATAGTGGGACCTGTATAATTCAGGCCCACCGTATTAAGAGGGTGGTTTTCGGATTGTGTATAGTCTAGACTTTTATGGCTTATCAAGAGTTCTTAAAAAGAAAATGCCAAACATGTGCAGGCCTACAGGGTACTATTAGATGTGTGCCACGATGTTAAGATGATTTATTAAAAAATATTATTCTGATTAAGAAAGATGAACACAGCTGGCCTTGACT
Source organism: Papaver armeniacum (assembly GCA_023531295.1). Classification (NCBI taxonomy): domain Eukaryota; kingdom Viridiplantae; phylum Streptophyta; class Magnoliopsida; order Ranunculales; family Papaveraceae; genus Papaver; species Papaver armeniacum. Next base: position 797,420 of record JAJJWW010018493.1, on the reverse strand, counting down.
TGATTCTCCTCAACAACAGGACGGCTGTAGCCTGCACTTTTTTAATCTCAAAAAACCAAAAAGAAAAAACTAATTAATAAGCCTTGGAGATTAATTAAAAGGAAGTGGTGGTTAGTATTATATTCGTGTTAATACTGTTTCTTAATTTTACTTATTCAGTTTCCTAATTTTCTTTAGTTCTCTTTTTTAGACTTTAAGAACTTTAAAGACTTATTACTACTTCTTATAAAGAAAAATAGAAAATGAAATGCCGTTTATAAAAGGACATAAAATGAAAAATCAGTTCCTTCTTCTTCATTTCCTCCTCGTCCCGATGTTTCTTTGTTTTTCTTGGCATTTGTCTTTTGGCGTAGTCTTCAAGTTCAAAGTCTAAAAAACAGATCCAAACTATTCCTTTTTTTCCTCTATTCTCCTTTTTTTTTGCTTCTCGAGAAAACTAAATTATACCAACTCCTCTCCATTATCTACTCCCCAGGTCTTCTCTCTCTCTCTCTCTCTGGCTGTGTTCGAAGAGATTAAAGGTATGTATTTATGTTGTTTACTGTAATTCTTTTTCAGTTGCAGAGAAACTGTTTGGTTTTAGTTTTTTGGAGGATTTAGAACTTAATTTCTGCATTGTATGTTGTAATTTGAAGTTACTTTTGGAGTTATTGTGAGTGGTTTGGATTTAAACTGAAAGAGACTGTTTAGGTGAACCTGATTACAGCTTGATGTCAAAATTGGCAACTCTAATTTAAGGAAACGTAAATGGGGAACTAGATTATTCGTGTTTTGTGTGTTAGTTAACAGTTCTGTTTTCTGTACTGGTTATTTTTGTCTTGGAATTTAAGTAAAACTTTGATGTTAACAGGTTCACTTAAGCACTTGGTTTCGAGTTGTTGGTAAGTGGGGTTAGAATGTAAACTTTATTCTTTCATCAAGGCTTGTGGTTGACGGTTTTACTGGCAAAACGTAGTAGTTTAGGGGGATTAATGGATCTAAGCTGAGGAATTTGGGGAAATCTTAGTATGCTACACTCCGAGAAAGTGAAAATAGTTATCCGAGTTTTATCTGTATCATCCACTCTGTGAATAGCATCCAAGGTACACTGGCATGTTTGTTGCTGAAGAATTGATATGTTTTGCATCATACTGGATTTGATTTCTGACGATTTTAGGGTTCAATTTTTGACCTAAAAGATGAAATTATCAAAAATGAAGAAGTGGTCTGGAGGTGTTCTGATTGCATCACTCTTCATGTTGCTGGTTCTGAGGTATGGCATTATGACAGGTCCAATTGTGGGGAGTCCTATTTCAAACACGCTCTTGAATTCAACAAATCCTCTTGAGTGGTTGAATTCTGGGTATCAACCGCAGTCCAAAATCCAGAAACTAATACACATGTTCTTACCGATGTCTTAGTAACCAGTCTTTTCACACCAAAGAATTTTTCTGAGGAAGAACAAAAATCTTTGAAGACATGGACCTACTTGAGCCAATTGATTGGTAATGTTGGGGTTTTACCAAATGCAGTTGAAGCTATAAAAGAAGCTAAAGTTGCATGGGATAGTCTGATGACTTCAGTTCAAGAGGAAAAACTCGGTTCTAGCAATGAAAGCTCACAGATAAAAATGAAAGAGAAACAATGTCCTCCTTTTCTTGATAAAATGAATGCCACGGAATTTGGTGACAGCGGATACAAATTACGGTTCCTTGTGGTCTGGTTCAAGGCTCTTCTGTTACAATCATTGGTATTCCAAGTGGGATTCTTGGCAATTTTCGAATCGACTTAACAGGTTCGCCACTTCCAGGGAGCCAGATCCTCCTGTTGTATTGCATTTCAATGTCCGCCTCCACGGTGATAAGATAACCGATGATCCTGTGATTGTCCAAAATACATGGACACTAGCTCATGATTGGGGTGAAGAGGAGCGATGTCCTTCTCCTGTTAGTGACAATAATAAGACAGGTGATTCTTTAAAGTCTCTGATTTCCGTTTTTACATGTACTAGTTTTTTCCCTGCTGAATTTAATATTAGTTTACCTTCTATCGTTTGATCATATTTGGCTCTTAAGAATTTATGACCTCTGTGGTTATTTTCATTTCTTTCAGCCAGTTGATTGATAACCTGAGATTATCTTTTCCTTTCAGTGGACGGATTACATATGTGCAATGAGATGGTGGGTAAGAATGACACCCAGAGGTTTATGGGTAATAAGAATTACAATAGCTCACGCGGCGGTCTTCCATGGCACAGGAGAGATTCAAACCACGGAAATTTTTCCCTTTCAAACAAGGGCATCTCTCTGTTGCTACTCTTAGGGTGGGTGCGGAAGGATTGCAGATGACAGTTGATGGAAAACACATAACTTCTTTTGCTTACCGTGAGGTAGTACCGATAATTCTTTTTCAGTATCCCAGCAAATAACCTGAGATTAATTTTGCAATAACTTGCTCGGGCTGGAATTTTTGACAGAGTCTGGAGCCATGGCTTGTTAGTGAAGTAAGGATTTCTGGAGACCTGAAGTTAGTGTCTGTTCTTGCCAGTGGTTTACCCATATCAGAGGATTTAGACCACATAGTGGACCTTGAATCACTCAGAGCACCTTCTCTACCCCGCAAGTCGCTGGATCTCTTTATTGGTGTTTTCTCTACTGCCAACAATTTCAAACGAAGGATGGCTGTTAGGAGATCATGGATGCAGTATGATGCAGTTCGGTCAGGAGCTGTTGCAGTGCGTTTCTTTGTTGGTCTGGTAAGGAATTGTTCTTAATTTCATAAGAAGATGAGTGACCATCTCGATTGTAGGTTAATGAAAATTAAGTAAAATGATACTCTAGTTGTAGTATCATAGAATGTAGAGAATAGTTTATGGTCCATAATTTATCCATAGAAACTACTCAAATTATCTTACGCTGCTGCAAATATCAGTGACATTGATAAATACTGTGAGATATTTATCTGAAGTCTTTAAAATTGTGGTGTTGTAGCACAAAAATCAGATTGTGAACGAAGAACTCTGGAATGAAGCACGAACCTATGGAGATACTCAGTTGATGCCTTTTGTTGATTATTATAGCCTAATCACTTGGAAGACGTTAGCCATTTGCATCTTTGGGGTCAGCATCTATCTCTTTCCATAACAGTGCTAGAGATTCTTCATTTTTAGCTTCATGAAATTAGCATATTCTAAAATGTCTACTTTTCTCTGTGCTCCAATAGACAGAGGTTGTTTCAGCAAAATTTGTTATGAAGACAGATGATGATGCATTTGTGCGTGTAGACGAAGTACTTTCTTCTCTGAATAGGATTAATGTGACTCAGGGTTTACTGTATGGTTTAATTAATTCCGACTCCCGTCCACATCGGGATACTGACAGCAAATGGTATATTACTCCAGAGGTAACTTGCTCTAACTCTGCAGTTAATGTTTCCTTGATTTTCTATTGTTGCGAAAATTCAGTGGTTATGGTTATCCAAGCATTTACCCCCAATCTGAATTCATGTAGGAATGGCCAGAAGAAACCTACCCTCCTTGGGCTCATGGTCCTGGTTATGTTGTTTCAAGTGACATAGCAAAGACTGTCTACAACAGTCATACCAAAGGCCAATTGAAGGTAAATTTTCTTCTTCTCATTTTTGCTTGTTGTTTGTTTGTTTTTTTTCTCCTTCCATATCTTAGGAGATTTTCTGATATCATTTTGATAGCGTAAGGTTTCACTTGTTCCCATTATTTGGGAGTCCTTCAATGCCTGGTTATAGTGGTCCAATGAGACTTGAGGTTTTTTCATATGACCTCATTTGTTACCAGTCGAATATAAGGCATGTAATTTATAGTAACCTAAATTGCATTATTATTGATCACAATCTGAACTCTGAAGTCTACAGATAAGGTTGGTATAAATCTATCTATTGACCTAAACCTAAAGTACTTAAATTGCACCAACATTGATCATAATCTGAAGAGTACAAACAGGATTGGTATAAATCGTGAATGATTTTGTGACAGATGTTCAAATTAGAAGATGTCGCGATGGGTATCTGGATTGCAGAGATGAAGAAAAAAAGGATTAAATGTTAAGTATGAGAAGGATGACAGGATCCATAACGAAGGTTGCAAAGATGGGTATGTTGTTGCCCACTACCAAGGTCCCAGAGAGTTACTCTGTCTTTGGGAAAAGCTTCAAGAACACAAACAGGCCATATGCTGTGGTGAGAGATAGAAACCATTTGGCTGAATTCGAATTTAGCATAGATTAGCACCAATTGGTCCTTTGTAGAGCGAGATTACAGATAGATACATAGATAAGAGTATGAAGTAAGGATTCAGAAAAGTGAAAATCATTAACAAAAGCTGCAAGTCATATCCAGAGAAGAAGCGACGAGGCTTATAACAATTTACCACGACTGGAAACCCCTCAAGAATGGTCAGAGTTAATAGATTTTTTCATGGTGTAGGGTTTAACCGTTTCATGTTCATAGATATATAATTTAATAGAGGATTTAGTGTGTGCAGGAGGATAGATATGTTTTTGTAGATTTTTGTTCCTCGGGTTTTGGTTGTAACTTTTTTACAGTCACATGTTCATTATTGAAAATCTGTGAGTCCAGCAGTACTACACATTGTAATTAACATTACTTGACACGATTATTATGAATACCGTAGTTTGACTTTTTTCTTATCCAAGTGTCTCTGCATTTCTCATCTAAGTATCTCTGCATAAATCGTCGAACAAAAAAGAAAACTTTTAAATAGGTGTAGATCATAAGAATAGAACTCATGTCAAATCTGTTTTATTTATGGTCTCGTAAATCAGACACTATACTAGAGGTACGTAATACAACAATAAGATCATGTAAACGTACATCCAGACACTACCCTGAACAACCAGGTGTTTATTACAACAATAATCAAATGATTCAAATCCCTTCCACTTCATGTAGCCATGCATCCGATTCCATAACGAGTGGTCGGAAAAACTAGATACAGAGCACTGCAAATGATACCCACCATCAACGGAAAACTCTCCATAACTTCGTCCATTTCCTTAACATGATGTTTCAACAAACAATTAGTAACTCTGTGATCAGAACAAACAATAGAGAGAAACACCATTACTGACATGAGTGCATGAACAAAATCCGAGAACCCCAACTTATATCTATCATCTTTTGGAGTTTCAACTCCAAGGTCGGACTTGAATACAGCCAATCCTCTTGGAGTAACAAACCCATAGTAAACTTTCCCATCCGGTCCTTTAAAACTATCTGTAAAATGAAAAAAGAAACAAGAAGCACAACAAAGACTCAATAATACCAGAATCATCATGGTTTTCACTGGTGTACATACACCATCACCAGTAACAGATGGAATTATCATTTCAAATGTTAGTAATGTTCCGGTTGGTAAAAAGTTGGCTAGCATAGATGTCTTTGACAGAGTTTTTGTACTCCTTTCGCCATTGCACGTCGTTTGCGACCATGTTCACGTGTTGGCAATGTTGATTGTTGTGGAGAAGATGGGAATTGGGAAGATTCATCTTGTGGGTTATTCGTACTGTAGATTTTGACTCCAACTTCGTCTTCGTACTGCTCCATTTTCCTGTGATCTTTACTCGTAAACGTTGATGATCATGGAAAATAGAGAGACACAAAAATTGGAGAGAATAGTGGATTGAAAACAAGTTTATTCTGACTGTTTATATAGAGACCAGAGTTGGTTAATTGTTTTTCCGTTTGAATTCAAAAATATTCAGTTGTAATAACCAACTGCCGATAACCGTATCTTTCTACGGCTATACTCTCTCCCAATAAAAAAAAATGCACAATTGAGTCTGGGCCACGGGCTGATTTGTATCCAAATCTCTTCAAATAGCAACTCGTTTACACTTGTTTCCTTACCCTCAATGGAACTACAAAATTTGCACATTAGTGCAAGTTCAGCAGGGTATATGACAAGGTTAAACTAAACAAAAACGGGAAAAAAAGAAAACAAGGTTAGAAATGCCGAGTAGTCGCCAGACATGCATAGAGAAAATGGATGCGCAAAGCACAATGACATTCAGGAAACATTTCTTAAATATCATCCAAACCCCACTTTTGATAATAATAACAACATTAATAAGGGATGCCCCCAACTTCTGATAAATACTAAGCAACAGTATTTTTTTTTTTTAAGGGGTAAGCAACAGTAAATAGAACTAAAGAAACTAGGAGCTACAAATATAGATTTGTAGCTCCCATGTCTGCAAACTGGTCCCACCCTCATCGTATTTGGGCTCTGTAATTTCATAGTAGGACAAAGTACGATCATCCTCGAGATGTAAGGATCGCCATCCACCAGAATCAACGAACTGCTTTGGGCGCTTTACGATATCTTTCAATATGGAATCCCAGTCTATTTTTCTACTGTTACAATAGTACTTTACGCTCCCAAAGTTCAGAAGATTTTGTATCTGAGTGAGCGATTTTAAGGGAATTGAGTTGATTTGAAGCACTTCACGTTCGAAGTCTTTGATAACCACTGTCATATCAATTTCCTCAGATCCAACGTTCGCCAGATTGACAATCTCAATATCTTTTAGTGGGATCACAATGAAAGGAGTTTCTACAAGCAGTACTAGGGCACAAACAGTCAGGGTAAAGACAGCTGATGCCCCCCTTGGGAACGTGATCAACTCTTTATCATAAGAGGGAAGAACTCCATAAAACTCGCACTCATTCAGCTCCTCGAACAGGGATGAGATACGCTGGGAGTCCCACCGAACCCTACAAATTCTGTCCACAAAGTCCTCTAAATCTTTGTTACGGTCATATGTATCAGAACTCTCCCCTCCTACACTGGTGGACACCAAATGGAACTGAATATCCTTTGTCTCTTTTTTCCCCACCATGATGGGCTGATGAAAGTGGAATTGCAAGAGAGGCGGCATCCTGTCGTCCCCACGTCGCCAGAAAGACAGTTTAACACTAGTATCCTTGAAATGCATATCAAAACCAGGGAATGTGAGCATGAATCCACACCCACGGGCCTCAAGGGTACCACGGTAGTTTCTCCCGTCTTGGGAAGGATGAGGAAGACATCGTGCAACTGTAAAACCCAGTGGTTTTCAGGCTTAGGGTAGCGAGATTCCTGCCTGCGCATGATAGCTTTAGTCAAGGCTCTGCTAACTGCAGCTTGAGGCAGTCCGGCAGAACCAGCTGCAGTCTCAGGCTCATCCTCACCCAACAATCTCCGGGCAGTTGCTCTATCTAACTGGTGAGCAAGTCTTGCCTGATGATGCCTACGCATTTCCTCCCTCTCCTCCTCCATTCTTGTCATACTCGGAATTCTAGGTATATCGCTTGGAAAGTATATTGTTGCCTCCGGGAAAGTCTCTCGCATCCGAAACTGGCATTCGAGGCTTTCCTGATGAAGCCTCTGCATTTCATCCCTCTTCTGCTCATCCGTCATATTAGAAAGTTTCCGATAGTTAGGTATAACAATTGGAGCAAATACGGTCATATCCTCAAAAGTCCCTCCCAAGTGAAGTGGTCCAGGCCGAAAAGAGGACATGGTTCTAACAGGTGGAGCAGCAAGAAATGCAAAACAGCCTGGTACTGCAAAAGAAAGAATGCAAAATAATAATCGTTCTTTGTGTTGCGTCAAAGCCTGCGGAAGCGTTAGGTTTGCGCCGTTACAAAGGTACCTCAGTATCCCAAGAACACAATCACACACACTAAGAACAAGTATTTAACGAGGTTGAATCCTCGGGAAGGAATAAGCAATTTTATATATCAGCGTATGGGCTGGAATATACAAAGCCTAAGCAAAGAAAAAGAAAATTCTTTTTAGTTCTGGTGTGTTTTCTCTAGTTCTTTCTTTAGCAATTTATACATATCAATAGGACTGGATACATTCCTTAACAGGGATTACTTTCCTACTAGTATAGGATTTCCTAACTTAATTCTAAGAGACATACCTCTTAACTTGCTATACTTAGGACACAAGTACTTGGTTTCCTTAATAGATTTCCTAATCCATCCTTCTTCAACCTACCAATACTTTGGTGCAAAACTTGCAGGGACTTTGGGGAAAAAAAAAATAGAAAAAAAAATATTCCTAAAACATATGCCATCTTAATATCATACATGTCAGTCAAACACTCAGGCAAGAATGAGGATATCACATCCACAATGTCATGAAAAGCATCCATAAGATGACAAGAAGCTTATTAGGAACAAAAAGTCTTTACAGACCGAGCTGAAAAAAACCAGGTAAAAACCGCCACACACAAACCCACCCCCTGCACGTCTCCCGAGGGGCTGGGCCCACTGGGACCCACAAATAATAATAATAAAAAAAGCTGTGAGAGACGTTTTTACCTTGTTTGGTTTTCTCGGTCTGTAGAGAAGGACTATTAGGAAACTAGGCCACTTTGACCGACCGCCGAGAGATTTCAAGAAAATAAAAACACGTATCACGAGTTGGAAATCATTCAATAAAAGTATGCACATAGTATATTATGTGTTATGAAAACGCAATTAGAGCAATTATATCAAACAGTACAGGATCATAGCGGGACTGGAATATGCATATAAACATACACGTGAAATAAAAAAGAACAATAGGAAAAAATAAATAAATAATAATAAAAAAAAACTATACCTAAACATGTTAACAAAAATCACTAGCAAGAATCATAAAATACGTACATACCTAAATCTCAAGATGATCAGAAGGGAGATCTGATTTTATGTCACGAGGCCCGAATGTTATTAAGGAGGATGAATTTATCGAATTTATATTTCAAGAAGAACAACTACATCTGGATACTGATATATTTTAAAAAATAAGCCCACCATGAAACCCAACTCATGGAAGAAAGAAGCGTAAGGAAACATTCAAGATTGCTAATTGGGATACCAAATTGCTCGGAACAAAATATATATAGAACAAAATATATATTGGTAAAGGATTGGTGCATCCCAAGCAATTTGGTATTACTATTAGCAGCCTCGGAAACATTGGGTTTCCTAGTTTTGGGTCAATTACCATATATTGATGGGTTTCCGAATTGACCATGGATTCCTAATGGTAGACAATTTCCTAACCAAGGAGGCTAATACTTGGAACCAAGTTTGTGACTTCTATAAGTCTAGACCATGTGTTAAGTTATGGAATCCAACACTCCTAGAAGGAATTTCAGTAGAACTAACAAATGAACGAAACTTGGTAACTGTAACTGAAACTGTGAACCTAGATTCTACCCCTTTAAACTAAGAATACCGAAGGATCAAAATAGAACCAAGTAAATTTTTGTGACATCTATGTTATGCCCTCTACTGATATTTTTGTTGTTGAAGATATCACATAAATTTCCTACTGAATACCTTTTGCAAATAACTTGTGTTATACGACGTACTAACGTTTTTTCCAACTATTGATGGTGGTTTTTAACTAAGGGGTAAAATCGTAAAACCCTAGTCAGACTGTGACGTCACAGGACTTAAACGCATTTATTAAACCCTTTAATATGTCTGCAAGAAAATTACCAGGGTACCTTTTTTTAATTGATTACTAGTTAGGGTTTCGATAGGCCAAAACCCTAATTCCCACGCCACATGTGCCAATGCAAGCCGTGCCAGCCACATCCTACCACGCCAAGGCATGCCAACCATGCTAGCCGCACCCCTGTGCCAATGGCAAATCGTGCCAGCCACACAAACCGCGCCAAGGCATGCCAACCATGCTATCCGCACCCATGTGCCAATGGCAAACCGTGCCAGCCACACCTACCGCGCCAAGGCATGCCAACCATGCTAGCCGCACCACCGTGCCAATGGAAAACCGTGCCAGCCACACCTACCGCGCCAAGGCATGCCAACCATGATAGCCACACCCCTGTGCCAATGGCAAACCGTGCCAGCCACACCTGCCACGCCATGGCATGCCAACCATGCTAGCCGCACCCCTGTGCCAATGGCAAATCGTGCCAGCCACACCTGCCGCGCCAAGGCATTCCAGCCATGCTAGCCGCACCATGTGCCAACAACATGCCAAACCCTTGGCCCCGCCATGCTAAGCCAAACCATTCATGCCAAACCCTTGGCCCCACATGCCGAGCCAAAACGCACCTTGCCTTGGCCCTAGCCATGCTGGCCGCACCATGCGCCCATGGCATGCCAAGCCCTTGGCCCCGCCATGCAGAGCCAAACCATTCATGCCAAACCTTTGGCCCCACCATGCCAAGCCAAACCGCACCTTGCCTTGGCCACGCCAAACCATGCCATGCCAACGGCATGCCAACCTAGCCGCGCCACCATGCTATCCTTCCCTACGCGGCTACCAAAAAACGAAGGCGTGTGACGATCAACGGTCCCCCTTCAATCCCAGGAGCAAATCCTAGCCATCCAAGGTTACTAGACGACGCATGGTAACCTTTGGCCCGAAAACCTAAGTTTGGCCAAGCCAAACCGCACCTTGCCTTGGCCACGCCAAACCAACGCCATGCCAACGGCATGCCAACCTAGCCGCGCCACCATGCTGGTCTTCCCTACGCGGCTACCAAAAAACGAAGGTGTGCGACGATCAACGGTCCCCCTTCAATCCCAGGAGCAAATCCTAGCCATCCAAGGTTACCAGGCGACGCATGGTAACCTTTGGCCCGAAAACCTAAGTTTGGCCACGCCAAACCATGCCATGCCAACGGCATGCCAACCTAGCCGCGCCACTATGCTGGCCTTCCCTACGCGGCTACCAAAAACGAAGGCATGCGACGATCAACGGTCCCCCTTCAATCCCTGGATAAAATCCTAGCCATCCAAGGTTACCAGACGACGCATGGTAACCTTTGGCCCGAAAACCTAAGTTTGGCCAAGCCAAACCGCACCTTGCCTTGGCCACGCTAAACCATGCCATGCCAACGACATGCCAACCTAGCCGCGCCACCATGCTGGCCTTCCCTACGCGGCTACCAAAAAAGAAGGCGTGTGACGATCAACGGTCCCCCTTCAATCCCAGGAGCAAATCCTAGCCATCCAAGGTTACCAGACGACGCATGTTAACCTTTGGCCCGAAAACCTAAGTTTGGCCAAGCCAAACCGCACCTTGCCTTGGCCACGCCAAACCATGCCAACCTAGCCGCGCCACCATGCTGGCCTTCCCTACGCGGCTACCAAAAAACGAAGGTGTGCGACGATCAACGGTCCCCCTTCAATCCCAGGAGCAAATCCTAGCCATCCAAGGTTACCAGACGACGCATGATAACCTTTGGCCCGAAAACCTAAGTTTGTCCACGCCAAACCATGCCATGCCAACGGCATGCCAACCTAGCCGCGCCACTATGCTGGCCTTCCCTACGCGACTACCAAAAAACGAAGGCGTGCGACGATCAACGGTCCCCCTTCAATCCCAGGATAAAATCCTAGCCATCCAAGGTTACCAGACGACGCATGGTAACCTTTAGCCCGAAAACCTAAGTTTGGCCACGCCAAACCATGCCATGCCAACGGCATGCCAACCTAGCCGCGCCACCATGCTGGCCTTCCCTACGCGGCTACCAAAAACGAAGGTGTGCGACGATCAACGGTCCCCCTTCAATCCCATGAGCAAATCCTAGCCATCCAAGGTTACCAGACGACGCATGGTAACCTTTGGCCCGAAAACCTAAGTTTGGCCAAGCCAAACCGCACCTTGCCTTGGCCACGCCAAACCATGCCATGCCAACCTAGCCGCGCCACCATGTTGGCCTTCCCTATGCGGCTACCAAAAACGAAGGCTTGCGACGATCAACGGTCCCCCTTCAATCCCAGGAGAAAATCCTAGCCATCCAAGGTTACCAGACGACGCATGATAACCTTTGGTCCAAAAACCTAAGTTTGGCCACGCCAAACCATGCCATGCCAACCTAGCCGCGCCACCATGCTGGCCTTCCCTACGCGACTACCAAAAAACGAAGGCGTGGACGATCAACGGTCCCCCTTCAATCTCGGGAGCAAATCCTAGCTATCCAAGGTTACCAGACGACGCATGGTAACCTTTTTGCCCGAAAACCTAAGTTTGGCCACGCCAAACCATGCCATGCCAACGGCATGCCAACCTAGCCGCGCCACCATGCTGGCCTTCCCTACGCGGCTACCGAAATGAAAGCGTGCGACGATCAACGGCTATCTTTCCTCTTGAGATGCAAAATCTCGACCGTCGAAGGTCGCCAAGCTAGCAAGTCTCCCCAGCGCGACTTTCCAGGCAACAACAACATGTTACATGTTCGAGACATCAACACATATCACAAACTGGGGGATCCTCTTTGGGTATTGGTTTGGCGGTTTGCAGCGTGCGGCGTACACTACGCCGTCATAAGGAAGTGTCATAAGGATGAGGCGGTTAGTAAATACAGGGAGTTAATGGTGAAACGTTCTTTTTATGGAACATCAATTCCATGCGTTAACGGTTTTATGGAACATCAATTCCATGCGTTAATGGTTTTATGGAACATAAATTCCATGCGTTAACGTTACCACCTCCTCCCATTTATTCACCCATTTTTCCATTCCTTAATGAGACCAGAGTACGTTTCACTTCGACTTGTATAAGTAGGTCTTACCTATTTCCACCGAACAACAAGTTCAGTAAGGAGCATACACCACTCAGAAAATGTTTGCTAGCTTTTCATACGTTAGCTTCCCACTTTCTGATACAAGTCGTAACACAACTACTCTTCCAGAACCAACTGTTCTGGTCTCATCACTTTCCTTGCTTCCCTCCCCAAAACCAACCCATTCTCCTCCACTTTGTGACCGAAGCAAGTCTGGAACGACCATTTCTTGGTTTAGGCAGGACTTGTACAGATTGATCTCTCGAATCTAAAGTACTCCCTTGCAGTACATTGTTTAGGGTTTAAATTAGTTTCTCACCCACACACCCGAAATTACCGAAATCAGCAGAAACCATTTTCACCCACAAACACCAACCCATTTCCCCAGACAATTATGAGAACTTTATTTAATGCATATATGGCATAAATAATCAGGCACTATTATATTAGATGTCTTTCAAATGTTAGTAATGTTCCGGTTGGTAAAAATTTGGATAACATAGATGTCTTTGATAGAATTTGTTGTACTCCTTTAGCCATTGCACGTCGTTTGCGACCATGCTCACGTGTTGGCAATGTTGATTGTTGTGGGGAAGATGGGAATTGAGAAGATTCATCTTGTGGGTTATTCATACTGTAGATTTTGACTCCAACTTCGTCTTCGTACTGCTCCATTTTCCTGTGATCTTTACTCGTAAACGTTGATGATCATGGAAAATAGAGAAACACAAAATTGGAGAGAATAGTGGATTGAAAACAAGTGAATTCCGACTGTGTTTATATAAAGACCAGAGTTAGTTAATTTTTTTTTGCGTTTGAATTCAGAAAGATTATTCGGTTGTAATAACCAACTGCCAATAACCGTATCCTTCTACGGCTATAGTCTCTCTCCCTAATGCACAATTGAGTCTGGCCACGCCCACGGGCTGATTTTTTTACCAAATCTCTTCAAATAACAACTCTTTTTTTATTTTTTGAAGGAACAAGATTACTTCTTGACTTCATTAAAATAATAAGAATTCATACATTATCTTCAAATAAATCAACCATGAAAAACATGAAAAAAAAAATAATCCAATACATGAATTTCAAAGATAAATATGATGATGCCGGAGGAATGGCTTATGATTTAGTAATCTACCATTTTGAATTGTCTTCTTCTTTGGTAAGATTGAAGTGTCCCAATCGGGAGTAATTTGCGCAAAATATTGTTACCACAATCAATTTCGGTAGCCCTTATTCTTCACATAGATGTAAAATCATGTCATGCCGAAGTAGATTGCCCTGGATGAAATATTTGATGCAATCGATTGAATCGCCACGAAGGCTAAGGAATTCTTCTTGGAAAGTATACAAGAAGTAATCTAAATGGCATATAAAAACCATTATAGGAGAAAAGAAATACATAATAATAATCTAATATCGTTTTATAAAAACGATTGTTTTATTTAGGAATAATATACATATACTTATAAGTAATTGTATTCAAATCCAACCAGAAGATCTGAGAAAATCAGACCAAACCTAGTAGATTCGAGATAAAAGAAAGGATTTTGAAGATCTAAGAGAAAACAATTACAAGAATTTTTTTTGCAGAGAGAAGAGGGGATGAGAGAGACCAACATAAGTGAGGGCTTGGGGACAAAAAAAAAACACACATGTTAATGAAAATTAGAAAACATAGTAATAATTTTTTCTTGATATATATGAAATTATATAACCAAGCAGTAGTTATATTTTTCAATAGCGATTTTAAAGGTCATGCCTTCTTCAACAAACGTAAAATTTACTTACATTTTGTTATCTTGTGCTCGCATACACAAGATAAAAGTCAATCATTGAATTTAAAATTGTATAAAAAAAATATGAGAGAAGTTGTTACTTGTTACCATGCATTTGAATAATACAAATTTTGTGGTATTAGAGTAGGTCTAGTGGAGAATCCCATCCCCTTCCCATCTTTCAAAAGCTTGGCCTAAAGCCACTCGTCCTGCAGAGGTCCACTGTTACTTGGGAATCTATGTGGGAAGAGATAGTGGATGGACAACAATTCACGTTTCCAATAGTTTTAAAACGGCCATCCATTAGGCGTTTCTTAACCTTTTTAGTTCACACTTGACTTATACTGATCTTCATTTTGGGCTTCATTTAACACCCGTAATAACACTTCCTTTACACTAGTCCGGCTGAAATAGAAATAGTGCTCCATGTAGAAAGAGTTTGTTGTGGTGTACAAGAGAACATTTTTGCAACACATGATGCTCGCCAAAACTTGTAAGGAGAGTGATTAATGGTATTTTGCTCAAACTAGATATTGATAATTAACTCATATTGTGATCTAGATGTTAAAGCTTAAACGAGGATAATCAATTTCATCGAATTCAACTTAGAGATTTAAATGATTTTATATAACATAAGATAGTATACTGATTTATTACCTATTATGCATTCTAAATCTAACTCACTTTCGAAGATATCGTGGTTGTACTTATCTGGTGCATCAAGCCTTTAGATCGCTAGGTGACCCTGAGTGGTGTCTCAAGGGTATACCTACAAAACTGAAAATCCTAGGGCAGTTGTCTTAATCCTCGTCTCCATCTTGAGGAGGATCACAACATAATTCTTTCGGATTGTAGTCGGGAAGGTTGTCCTTCATAAGTAGGTATCATTCATAAAAACTTGAATTCTCTACTTGATGTCTCAGAGTAATTTTGATTCGCCACTAGTTCCTACATGAAACAAACAAACAAAAACTAGTTTAGTACTTCATTAAAAGAGCATTTTAAAAAGACACCTAGTTAACTGAAAATCACTTACACAATCAATCGTAAAACCAGATGGCATGTTTCCGTAAAGTGAAACTAGGAATCACTTCACTTCTCTTTTTTTATAGATGCAACCCTATTTCATATAACATGCTTACTTTTCTGGTGAGGATTCCCATTGCTAATTGATGAGTTCTTAATAACTAGGTCTCATAAGTCTATACCCGAACGAATAAATTGAAACCGATAAATATTCAGAATGATATACTTGGAACTTTCTATCTTTCCAATTACTTGATATTTATCGTGAGTTCTCTTTGATTAATGAGCTTGCTTAGTCCAAAGTTCCCAACCTCCATCACTTCTAGAGGAATCAAATTCAGGAGAACCAACAAATGAAAGAAACTTGGAAATTGTAACTTAAACTGTAAACAAAATAGAACCAAAACATATTCCACCCCTTTAAACTAAAACACCGAAGGATCCAAAATAAAACCAAGTAAATTTTTGGGACATCTATGTTATGCGCTCTACTGATTTTTTTATTTTCTTTTTTGAAGATATCACATGAAATTTTCTATTGAATACCCTTTGCGAATAACCTATGTTATAGGTACTAGTGTTCGTGAAAACCCATATGCCCAGGTAATTATGACTTTCTTTAATCCATCCATAGCATTAAGGGTTAATAATCGTGAAGGGTGTAATAATCCCAAGATTCTCGATAAAAATATTACACCACCATCTGATGAGTAAGTTATCGAGATTTAAAGAGTGGGTTCAAATGGGGTTGATACACCTTGAGTTACTAACTCTTGGCTCCTGTTTAGCTTGCCTAATAAGCCAAGCTAGAACCCCCTCCTATCTTTTTTTTTTTTTTTAAACTGGAAGAAAGATATATTGAAAGCTTATAGAGTTACATGACTTGCCTCCTCCTATTAGGGGGATTCAATAACCAAACATTGTTTAGCCTATTAACTCTAGCTAACTTAGACAACACGTCTGCTAACTTATTCTTTTCCTTTGGCACATAAACACATTGCCAGGAGATAAAAAACTTAAGAAAATTTTTAACATCTTTAAGTAAATTATGAATTCGCCAATCACAATTGTATTGATCATTATTAACTGCTTCTACCTCCAGCTGGGAGTCTAGTTCAAAACGTACTTTCTGCAAATTCAACTCTTTTGCCCATAAGATCGCCTCCCATAGACCACTACACTCCGCATACTCTGGACTCGAAGCCGCAACTAGATGGATGCATTTTGATCCTTTGTGAGTACCTGCAAAGTCACGGATAATTAGACCAATTCCACCACTATTATTCAAAAAAGAACCATCAGAATTAATTGTAATAAATCCTCTTGGAGGAGGTGACCAATGCAAATTGGTTTTAATTTGTCTAGTTGAGCTAATAGTGCGTCTATTAGACATTTCAGTGAAATCTGAGATGTATTTCCTGCATCTTTGGATAATGATTTCTGGTGAACATGAAATGCATTTGAACACCTTGTCACATCTCTGCATCCAAGAGCACCAAGCTACAATTGCAATTCTACATATTACTCCTTCATCTATATGACCAGCTTGCAGATTTGTAAAGTGAGAGTAAATCCAATCCTTGAGGACAGTATTAGGCTGAATGTGAAGACCCATTACTGCAAGCCAAACCATTTTCACCATAGAGCAATCCAGTATACAATGAGAAGAAGTCTCATATTCTTGATTGCAGAAAGGACAAGTAAAAGTCTCCATCTTGAATAGCATAAAACAGTTTATCTTTGGTAGGAAGGACATCTTTCACACACTTCCACAGGAACTGGTTAAATTTAGAAAGAAGGGTTAGCTTCCATAATTTTTTGTAAACTCTTTTCATACCTTCATCCACTGCCTGAGTTGCATTTTCTTCTTCAAACATCTTTCTATAAGCTGACTTAACTGAGAATCTGCCATTTTTTCCCAGAGTCCAAACCATTTTGTCTTCAGAGTTTGGGAAAATAGGTGTTAGAGCATAACTCGATTGAACCCACCAAGCGTTGGTATGTCAAGTTTGGTTGTCATATTTTAGTGAATCAAAACTCATTTTAAGAGTCGCTTGATTATGTACTAGAGTCAACTTCGTATAGGTTAGCTTGAAAGTATTAGGATATGAGACATTACAAGTATTGCGAATACTTGAAGAAGTGAAGAAGTAAGAAGCTACAATGATAACATAATCCTTCCACTTGAGGTTAGTGATATTTGACTTGAACTGTTTCATTCCCTAACGTATCTTTCAAGTCATGCATATTGAAAACGAAACTGTGAAGCATGAACACTCTAGATAGACATAGTATTAAGGAATACAATATGAAGTTTATTGCTTAACTATTAAACTTTGTAGATAAGACATCGACATAATCGTTTAAATGCTATTGTGATTATGTATGAGTATGAGGTGAGGATTTCATCCTAGGAAACAATGTTTTATATGTGTTTTAAGGAAGTAAGTTCATAAACTTGTTTATGAATCGAAAAGGAAATCTCCAAGTGTTATTGGGATTGTTATTCATTGCATATCCTGTGAACATCCAATATGTGTGATTTAGTATAATCGCTCACGACTTGTTTGTGTTCTTGGTAAAACTATTCACAAAGGCCTGACTTATGTATTGGTATGACTTTTATTAGTGAAACCGATCTTAAGTAATCACCTGAGATGGTATGATCGAGTTTGTGATTTGTTTGAGCGAATTTGGGTAAAGGGGAATCGATCCTATGAAGAGGTGCAACACATCATAAAGGGGAATCGATCCTTGTATGAGGTGCATCAAGGTTTATAGCAAAAAGGGGAACCGATCCTATGAACATGTGCAATACGTTTTTAGGCAAAGGGGAACCGATCCTATGGATATGTCCAACACATATAAGTTAGATACCATATATATGTGGGGAACCAATCCTAGTACCTAGTCAACCAAATTTTGGAAAGCTAGTGTGAATATGCACAGTACTCACATGGAGGTAGAACCGAAACTTGTTTTGGTAGAACTGTTAAACCCATGATTTGTGATTGAGTGTTTCTTAATCAATCGCATAGTTCTTGAAAGTCAGATGAACCAATTCTAAACTTGTTTGGAAGTGTGGAAAATCGGTATCAAGGTTGTAAGTATGAAAGAGGACTTACAAAGTAAGGATGTCGGCATACTTTGAACACGTACAGTAATGTTTATCTTTTATTGTTCAAAGTTATTCCTTAATAGCTACATGAAGAAAATCCTAGGATCGAAATATAAATAAGTTAAGAATCTTTTATTTAAGGTTGTTAATTTTATTTTAGGAAAATGAGAATTAGTAATGTGCACTTACTGGTTGAGATTTTCCAAAGAGATTTTCGGTCATTATTTTGGACAGAGCATTTCCAGGAATTATGGAAACTGAATTTGGAATATATTGAATATCTTCGAGAATATTTTCGGTTTTGGAAATTCCTTGGTGTCCAAACTTCCTTGTCTATAAATACTTGAAGTTTGCAATCCTAGCAAACTAATCCTTCGTGACAACAAACTTCCTCGGTTGTGTTGTTACTAGTGTAGCCGCCTATTCGGAGAGGTGAGTAACCTAATTAGGCGAAATCTCTTACTGCCGCTCAGTTTAAAGTCTTCTTTGGGATTGAGAAGCTCTACGAGTACCGTTGGTGGGAAACTAGATAATTACGGTTTATCTTGTGTTTTCGATTGATTTGAGTGACTAACGGTGGTTGAACTTTGATTGCACCTAGTTTGTTTATGCTTGAGAATCTTCTCTTCTGATATAAGATTCACTCAAACTAGATCGAAGTTTCGACAGGGATCTTAAGACTGTTGTTAGTGCTAAAGACGATCTTGTGATAATCCATTGTTAACAGATTTCGTTCTGTGCGTGATTGATCACAAGAGATTCAAGTTGTTGTGTGCAGGTGTTTATTGAAGATCTAAGAAGATTTGAAGACAAAGAAGATATTGAAGATTTCTGATTTGGGGTTCATAATCTTTGGTGTGCACAATACTTGTTTCGGTATAAGAGGATCCAACTATAATCGGTTTATCCTTGTGGTAGATTGGATTGATTAGTTGTGTAGATCGACATCAATACAATTCTTTGTGATTAAAAGTATTGATTGCAAAATCTTAACAATTACTTCGGTAGTTGAGAATAAGATAGATCTAAGAACCCGACGAAGGAGTTTATTGATAAACAAAAGAGCCTTTGTCGAACTCACATCACTTAATTGAAAAGAGTTGGTACCAAACAGATTTGTTGTTCCTTTACTGTTTGGAATATTACGAACCAAAGGAATTGTACCAAGTACGTGACTTATTCATAAGTTGGAGGCGTAGGAATATAGACGGAACTAGGTGAACTATAGGTTTAGTTACTTGGTCTCAACTATATGAAGTTAGGTTTAATTTTGTGTAGCGGTTTAATCCTGAGAGTATTCAATTCAGGACAAGGTCCCGGGGTTTTTCTGCATTTGCGGTTTCCTCATTAACAAAATCTTGTTGTGTCATTTACTTTATATTTCCGCATTATAATTGTTATATTATAATTAAAGTAAATTACACAAACGTTAATTCCTATTTACTTGATAAGCATTGGTTAAGTTCGAACCTTTATATCAAGTAAACATACTTCGTTGTTGTATTGTCTCGATCTCGTATCCATAGACGATCACACGAAGTGTGAACCGATTAGTTGTATTGTCTCGACTCAGTCCATAGACAATCACTTTCGGAGAAAGGACTTATAGGTAGGAAAAGTTTAACTTGAGGTATATTTGGGTACCCTCGCCTTTTCAATAGGAATGTTGAGAATTAATCTGGTTATTTGATCTTCAAAGAAAGAAAGAACCAAGTCAGAGTTCCAAGAGGAGTTATCAGAAGTAAACAAATGATGTACATACTTGTATTGAATATGACTGGTGGAGCCACTTTTGGGAATTGAAGGATCTTGTAATCCTTGCACCCACTTGTGTTTCCAGATTAGAACCTTTTTCCCATTACCCAAGGACCAAAAACTGTACTTCTGAATGAATTCCAGCTCAGAACTAATACTTGTCCAAGACCATGTAGTGTTAGATTTCTTCTTCATATCAAGAATCTGTCTATCAGGAAAATACTTAGCTTGCAGAGATTTTGCACGGATTGAGGTCTGGTCAGTACATATTCTCCATGAGGATTTGGCTAAAAGAGCACTATTAAAGAGATGAAGATCCCTAAATCATAAGCCTCCTTCCTCTTTTGGAGAATTAATGCTTTTCCATGTAATGAGTTGTTTCCTTTTGTTTGTTTTCTTTTTCCTCCAAAACTTTTGTTGAGTGGAATTCATTTGCTTGATAGTTGAATCAGGGAGCTTGAAGCTTAACATATGATGCACAGGAATTGCATTTGTAACATTTCTAACCATCACTGACCTTGCTGCTTCAAACATGTTTGTAGATCTCCATCTTGTAATTCTAGCTTCCATCTTAGAGTTAAGAATAGAAAAAGGAATCTTCTTATTCCTGCCAATAAAGAAGGGCGGACCCAAGTATTTCTCTTCATTAAGAGCTAGTTGTTTCACTTGAATAATATTACTTATTGTTTGACAATATGAATGATTCTTATTCTTGCTAAAATAGACAACAGACTTGTTAAAATTTATAAGCTGGCTTGAACAAGAGCTGAAGTCTTTTATAACTTGAAGTAGTTTTCTAGTTTGATCTAAATTTGCTTTATAGAATAAAAGACAATCATCTGCAAACAAGAGATGGTTAATCTTTGGAGCAGACCTTGAGATTTTCATGCCTGTCAATTGCTTTGTAGCTTCATCGTGATTTAAATTCCTTGAAAAAGCCTTCATTGCAAGAATGAAAAGATAAGGGGATAGAGGATCCCCTTGTCTTATGCCTCTTGTAGGCTTGAAAGAAGATGATGGAGTGCCATTAATCATAATTTCTGTATGAGTAGTTGATATGCACTGAAGAATAAGTTGACAGAATTTTTTAGAAAAACCAAATTTCTTGAGAACTTCTATCAAAAACACCCATTCCAGTCTATCAAAAGCTTTAGACATATCCATCTTTAAAGCTAGATGACATGTTCTAGCTTTCTTCTTCTTCATGGCTTGTACTAATTCTTAAACCAAACAAATATTTTTAGAAATTAATCTGCCAGGCACATAAGCTGACTGCATTAGAGATATAATTTTAACCATATGCTTCTTGAGTCTTAAAGCAATGATTTTAGACATCAACTTGTACACTATGTTACATAAAGCAATAGGTCTAAAGTCTTCTGGCCTTTGGGATGAGTTGATTTTTGGAATTAGAGTAACTCTGGTACAGTTCAGCTTCTTCAAAAGAAAACCAGGATGAAAAAAAACTTATACCACCTTGCAAACATCTTCTTTAACAAAAACCCATTGAGATTGATAAAAGCCAGAAGGAAAACCATCTGGACCAGGAGATGTCCAAGGTTCCATAGACATGAGTGCACTGTGTATTTCCTTTTCATTTGGAATGGATACTAAATCATCATTGTCTTGCTGATTGATACATGAAGGAATGTGTTGGAGAAAATTAAAGAAACTTATATTCTTGAAATGATTGACTAACAATTGCTCAATAGAAGATTTATCTTGGCACCAAGTACCATCTGTAGCTTGGAGAGAATCTATTCTGTTTCCGTTTCTTCTTTGGTTGGCTCTTATATGGAAGTATCTTGAATTCTTATCCATGTCATTGTAAAATTTATCTCTTGACTTCTGCTTGTTGGAGCTAGCTTGTATGTCATTAAGAGATTTAATTTGTTTCTCTAATTCCATGACTTTTGAAGTATTGTTTCCTTGAACATCAGTGGCTTGCCAATCGGATAACTCTAGGTAGTCAATATCGGTTGCACAGGACGATATTATAGGTTTTTATCGGGTATCGGAAAATACCTATACAATATCGAAAATATCGGCGATACAAAGATGGAACGATAAAAACGTTCGTACAGGCCGGTACAGGCCGATATATCGGTTTTACCTATACACCGATAATATCGGTTCCAATATCATGTTTGGTTAAAATGAAACCTATGAAGGCAAAATTAGGCATTCCAGTATCATTTGTGGTAAAAATGAATTCTATAAATGGAAAAATAGGCACCATCAAGTATAATCAATTATCAAAATCACCACCAAATAAAGTGGATAAGTTTTCCGAGCAACATGCATCTAGTCTTTATAGACAAGTAGAACGTCAATTATAGAATGTAAAAACCCTAATATATTTAAGATATAAAATCAATGACTATACGTAGGATATAAGATGGACACCATATATACTCGAGGATGAATTTGAATGGGATTTGGGTTTTGCTGTGGACGGCAGAAGATAGTGGAGAATTTGAGCGGTTTTTTTTTTGACTACTTAGTTGTATTTGTGATTGTTTTGCAAGGATAATAAGAAATATTTTACCGGCAAAATGGGACAACAGTCACAACTCGTAAGATTTTGCCACCTTATGATTTAGAAATTTGAGATACGTGTATGATTCTTATTATTTTTTCTAAGGTCTTATAAATATTTGAAATTCTAATTTTAATGATGTATCACCAATAAAACCGGTAATATCTGTTGTATAGGTGTATAGGACCCGGCCGATACGAGACCGATACACGATATTAACTACCTTGCTCTAGCTTGAGATCTGAAATTCTTGAAGAAATATGACCAAAAGTAGATTTACTCCATCTAGATAATAAATGTCTTGTATTGGCTTTCTTATCAGCTAAGATAAAAGCAGCAGAACCTGCAGTGTTAGTGTTCCGAGCATTTATAATTTCACTAGCACATGAAGAATTTTGAATCCAGTGTTCAAAGAATTTCCAGTTTCTCCCTGAAGAGGCAATATAAGAATAAAGAGAGAGAGCATGATATGCACATGGTCAGAGCCTAGCTGAGAAAGGTGTTGAAGTGAAGCATTAGGATATTTAATGATGAAATCACTATTGACTAAAGTTCTGTCTAGTCTATACTTAATTCTACCAGTTCCATGGGAATTGCTTGTCCAGGTAAAAGAATTACCACTAAAGTTCATATCCTGCAAGTCGATTGTCTAATGGACTCAATTACTTCTTGGGAGTGGAAATGGTACTAGTATTCCTTTCATTAGGATTCAGAACTATTTTCAAATCACCTATAAGAACCCATGGCATAGACACAGAACTACTTAAGTCTCTAATATACTCCCATTGTTCTGGTTGTTCATCTATATAGGGAGTCCCATAAACACAAGATAAGAACCAATCTCCTAAGGCTGGATCATTGTTAATGACAGCATGAATCATGTTTTTGGAGGAATTCATGATTTCAATCTTGAAACCATCCTTCCATAACAGAATAATACCACCTGTCGTTCCTATAGAAGGAACAAAACAGTGATTAGGAAACCTTAGAGAATTAGTAAGTTGGACAATACGATCATTATTAATTTTGGTCTCACAAAGGAAAATGAGATCTGGAGAGTGGAAATTATTTAAATATAAGAGATGATCACGCGTAGATTTGCCAAGATAACCTTGACAATTCCAACTAATAATCTTCATATTTGTGGTACGTGAAAAATATAAAACTTGTAAAGAAGAGGAAGATTTTTTACTAGGGGAATATTGTCCTCATTCATCGCATGAGAATGCTCCCTTGTATCAGCTTGTCCTTCTTCAATCAAGTCATGTTCCATGCTATCAAAGTCGGAGGATGCTGGTGGATTTTCAGTATTTCTCTCTATGTTATTTTCCTGATCCTCAACCCTAGACCTCTTATGACTTCGGCTAAAATCCTCATCTTCATTTTCAGCTTCTTTTTGCTTCTTTCTAGCTTCACGGATTTTTTGTATGAGAGTATCCAAATCCTCAATTATTTCCACACCATAAGCTCTGGCAAGCTCATGAATATACTCAATATACTCTTCATTGGTAAATCTTCTAATCATCGATTATCTCGCAGATAAGACACTCATCTTCATCATGATCAATCGTACAACACTTTGGACATAAGTTATGAGGCTGTCTTTCCCAGTGGAAACGAATCCAAGTTTGGCCCCCTGCTGTTGTATTCCACCAACCACCTCTATGTAGAGGTTTTGTGAGCTTTATTTTTATTCTAGCAGAAATAGTCAAACCGAAAGTGGGTTTGCAGTCTGGTGGGTCTGTCGAGATTTTTGTTCCTAGATCTGCAATAGCTTCATCTACAACTGATACAGAATAGTGCTCAAGCAGAATGTGTTGGAATTGAACTGTCCAATCTTGTTCATCAAAAACCCAGTCCTTTACTGGAATTGCTGCATCATATTGCTTAAGATTCAAATGAGCTTTAAGAAGATTCCAAGGCCTATTCCTCAAAATGGCATTCATAACCTCCTCTGAGTTAAACTTAAAGCGAAAAATATTGATGTCTAGACGTCTTATCTCTTTAATTTTGTATCTTTTCCATAGGGTTTTGGCTTCTTTCCTGATTAATTCTGTTTCAGTAGAATCATTGATAAATAGCTTACCTATTAAGGTGGTGTTTAGTTTCTCAGAAGCTTCAGAAATAATTGTTTTTGCTCCAACTGTTCTTCTCATCTCTGTCTAGCACAGATGTCTCTGATTTTTGTATTTTGCATCTTGGAAGTAATAACAGAGATTTGGGAGTTTGAAGGAGAAGCCATGGTTTCAAATAAAGGTTTGAAGAGAGAACTTTGAATGGTGTGAATGGATTTTAAGCTTTGATTCCGAATTATAAAAGAAGAGAAGATATCCCCAGAATAACTAATTTTAGTTAAAGCAAGATATTTTTTGACCTGTAAATATGGTAACAAGATTTTTGCAGTTAATTGAGGATGGCTAACAACATTGAATTGGAGAATGTTTGACTGCTTGGACTTCGGCTTTAATTTTGTCTTCCCAGAGTTTCGCTTCTTCATAGGGGGAAAGTTTGAATTTTTGAAATTCAAAAACTCCATTAACTTGACGCGGCTCAGATCTTCAGAATTATACCTGGTAGAGGAGAAAATAAAATTTAAATCATATACATGATGAAGAGAGACATACTGAGACATACTGTTTGAATCCACCCTAACTTTGATGGCTTGCAATACTGCTTTAGACGATGACATAAATACAATCTGTGACTGTAACAATATTGTTATCAGAAGGAGCATGTTGGATACGAAGTCCAATACTGAATGTTCCTCATGATAATGATGAATAAAGAGGCCTTGAAAAATTTAACAAAACATGAGATTAGAGAGAGGATTTTGTATAAACATGAGTAATAGAATATAATGTTAGAGCATAGCTCGGTTGAACCCACCAAGCGTTTTTATGTCAAGTTTGGTTGTCATATTTTAGTGAATCAAAACTCATTTTAAGAGTCGCTTGATTATGTACTAGAGTCAACTTCGTATAGGTTAGCTTGAAAGTATTAGGATATGAGACATTACAAGTATTGCGAAGACTTGAAGAAGTGAAGAAGTAAGAAGCAACAACGACAACATCATCCTTCCACTTGAGGTTAGTGATATTTGACTTGAACTGTTTCATTCCCTAACGTATCTTTCAAGTCGTGCATATTGAAAACAAAACTGCGAAGCATGAACACTCTAGATAGACATAGTATTAAGGAATACAATATGAAGTTCATTGCTTAACCATTAAACTTTGTAGATAAGACATCGACATAATCGTTTAAATGCAATTGTGATTATGTATGAGTATGAGGTGAGGATTTTGGTAGGCTTCGGAATGTGTATAAATTATGGCCTACATGTAATAAACCGCAAGTGCACGGCGTCTATCGGAGACGCGGCAAGTACGGGTCGAACCACAGAGACTTGTGGTGCTCTGATTGATCTAAAGGGCTATGCTTAACTGATTTCAGGTGAAGTAACAAGTGACAGAGCTAATGTTTTGTGTTGTCGATGCGACTGAGGTTGAGTTGTGACAATGAAGTAAAGGTAAACTACAAACAGTGAGAGTAAATGGATGCTGGGGTTGTCAAATTCACCACTAAACCATGTTATGTGTTCAACTAATTTGGGCTTTCTTGTCCTGTGACAGATAAGGATAATTTGTCAATTTTATCACCTATCTAAAGGGTTTCTCCTTGTGACACTTCAATACACAACTAAAAGTGCTAACCCAGAGCACTAGTTGTCTAGTTAAGCACAACTAGTCAAGGGAATTAGCCTATAATTCTAAGGCTTGAGTCATGAAAGATACTAAACACAAGTATAACCTAACTACAATGCATACTTGGCATGCATTGTGAGAGAAGAGTGTTAGATACTTATAATTGAAGGTGTTCTCTATAATTTAAGCATTCAAGATTACTCAAACTGAGTTGAATTCAAAACAAGGGATTAGGGTTTCATTGAAACCCTAGCAAACTAATTAGAACATTAAAAACAACAAATTAAAACTAAAGTGCTGCTCAAGCTAATCCAGCATGCTTCCACAGCTTCTTCTATTTATACATGCAAACATATCCCTAAAAACCAAACCCTAAATTTCTCAAAAGTAGAAATTAAATGAAAAATAGAGTACCCATACTCTCTGAATCACGTGATGGCTCTACTCAATCGTCTCTAAGCTCCCTTGATTAATTTATGAGAAAACCCTAGTCTTGTTTATCTCTAACTTAGCTTCTAGGGTTATGAGAAGCTATTTTAGAGATAAACACGACGTGGGTGTGGCGGAAAAGGTGACAGAGGGAGTTGTTGGTGTGATGATGTGGTTCTCGCAATGTATGGTCGGGGAGAGGGGAGAAGGTGGCGGAAGAGCGAGCTGCGCTCTGGGTTCTCTGATGGAGACGGGAGAGGTGAAGAAAGAGAAGATGGAGAAGAAAATGAGTTTGTCTCGATGGGTATAGGGTTAGGTATTTTTGGTGTGAGGCAGGTACAGCGACGGACGATGAGGAGGCCTCAGCGAGCGTAGGATGTGGCTGATAGAGATCTGAACGGCTCAGGATATAAGCTGGTGATTCTGCTGTTGAGCGAGAGCATCAAACGTTGATATGCAAGGCCGAGCGAGCGTAGGATGTGGCGAGTGAAGATCTTAACGGCTCAGAAATGATGGACTCGGATCCGGGTCACGGGTCGGAGATGGATAGCTTGGGCCCATGTCTTGTAGATGAGTTGCTACTTGTTGGGTTGCAACTGTTGCGCGCGCGGGCTTCGGCTTTCTGCTCCATAGATGCTCGACTCCAATTCTTCGCTCTTTGGCTCCTCAATTTCTCCGGACTTTATTTAGTACCTAAAAACACAAAATTAATTAATACAAATATTTATTCTTGAAAACAAAGAAAACACAGAATCTGGATAATATCTGATTTCTAAGCGCAAAAGATGAGTAAAATGCCAATAAAAAGGTGTATAAATATGCACTATTTGGCACTCATCAAATACCCCCAAACCTGAATTTTACTTGTCCTCAAGTGAAACAGAAATGAAGAAATCCTAACTATACCACCGTCGTAGGTCTCTCGAATGCATTTAGCGTATGCACTAAGCCTTTAAACCCCTAGGTGTCCCTAGTGGACGAGTTGTAGTCTCGTGAGGGTTTACAAGAGGTGTACCCACAAAACCTTCTCCAACTTCGTAGTGTAAAGAGTCTCAAGCATCCTAGAAGCTATGAGGACATAGAGTTTCGCATGCTAGTAACGAAGTTGGAACTACCAAAGAACGCATTCTCATCCTTAAGTCTTTGAGCGAGAAGTAACCATACCATATGAAAGAATTCGGATTCGATTGTGATCATAAGCCTCGACTTCCGCCTCACTATTAGGGTTTTATGATAATTGCACTCAAAAAGATCGCTTTTTTAGTCTCTCATGTGTGCAGGCAGGAATAAAGAGAGAAATCCTTCACACGTTGTAGGTAAGAAGGATAACCATCCGAAATAAAATCTGGAGACTCCACAAAAGTGTGGACAAAAAGAATCTTTTCTGATGATCTCTAAGAAAGGAAATCAACCATTAGCAAGGGGTGGGAGTACTCACTCACTTCTCACCCGATCGGCAATTAATATCACTCTCTCATAAGAACCATAGAAACGTCTTCAATCTTCGGTCTTCGGTCTTCAAATGTTGATGACGAACTTCTAAACTTCACAAAACTTGACAATTTTTAACTTTTCTACTCAAATTCCTTGTTGTTTGGATTTTTCTTTTTAAATTCTTCTTTACCATGGTGGTAGCAAAAATAAACTACAATATTTTTTTGATTTTTGATTTTTTTGATTTTTTTTTTTTTTTTTTTACATTACAATAAGTGAAAATAAAAATACAAATAATGAAACAACTAACTCCATGGACAAAGGACTTTATCACTCAATTTTTCCACACTTGTATTGTCTTGATTTTATAAATTTTATTAATTCTCATCCTATTTTCTTTTCTTTGTTGCACATAAACCTTGGACTATATCAATTTTTCTTTCAATATTCAGTGATGCTCCGCTTGCCGACGATGATGTATTTCTATGGGTCTTGCTGATTGAGAGAGAGAGTGATGCTAACTCGCAAATCGGTATTTAGAAGAAGTTTTCATCTTTAGACGTCACCCTCATGATTGACAAAAACTAGCACTCAAGAGATCAAAAGTAGTGCTGAAAATGGTGCGAAGTTGGGTAGCTCACCATTCCTACCCTAATTTACGTATGGTGACACACACTCTAACAACTTTTCTAGAAAGTTGCAAAAATTGAGGGTTGGTGCCTCACTTGATGTAAATTGGGTAGTCTCCACTATGGGTGATCACAATTATACTACCGAATATCTAAACAGACACCTAATTCGCCCTCCCTATGGTTAAATCCAACTTTAACGCTCTAATCAACTAAGAAACCCGATTGTGTTCTCCTAAGACTTCTAACTTCTATTATTTCCTATTCGGAATCTCTATGTAAACATAGCTATAAGCATGCTAGTGACTCTAAAATCTCTAAAAGTTGGAGGTTTTTACAAAAAGAGTTTTTTTTTTTTTTTTTTTTTTTTTTTTTTTTTTTTTTTTTTTGAAAATAAAAGATTAAAAAGACTAAAAAAAACTCTATATGCAAATGCACCCCCAAACCTAAATCAAACATTGTCCTCAATGTGTCTACATATAGAAAAAATTTAAACAGTCACATACCGAGAGAACTATGCTGATAAGAGAAAAGGGAAGAGATTACCGGATGTCGGCGAGGAGCAAGGTTGAGCTTCTTTAGTCAAGGCTAGAATCCAACATTCTCAACGGAGATCATATCGGATTAGCATAATATATGCGCATGAAGACTCAACCGATTCAAGAAAAGAAAATTTAACAAGTCCTACTGGATTATATACAATGAAAATTCACCATAAACCAAGAGTCTAAAGAGTTGAGGATCAACCCAATAGAAAATATATACAAACATCAGCAGCCTTACACAGATATAATATGAGAGTGCAAGTAAGACTGTGTATGTGAATGAGTTTCCCCCAAACCTAAACTTGTGAACAGGTGTGTTTGTGAGAACAAAATCTTGCAATTTTAAAGGTACATCATGCAAAAGGTCTAACTCGAAATGAGTTTTGCTAATTACAGGCAGACATACACATTCCAACTGTGGCTCCTTAAGAGTGTTATACTTTGATGCAAAATATTCCAAGAGGACTTGGGAAGCACAAAGCTCTAGGCCTAAGTTAGGCAGTTTTAGAAAAGTTGGTTTTGCAATTTTGTGACAAACTACACCTAGGTTGGGTGAAGGAGTTTCAATTTGTGACTCAGGAGAGAGGTTAGGTACATCTAAGTTGTTTTCATGTTTAAAATCATTTGTACCATCACACACTTTCCTAAAGTCAGAAGAGGGTAAATCATGTTCACTTTCACAGGACAATTCCACAGGATCCACATCATCATCACATATATGAATATTAGAAGAAGCATCATTCATGGGGTTCACGGAAGAGACACTTAATGTCTCTCGAACCTAAAGATTCTACTACATTTTCAAAATACACATGCTCTTCATATTCATCATCATCATCATCATAGCAAGAATTTATCTCTCCATTCAAAAATGTAGTATTTTTAGTGTACTCATCTACCTCTGGATTAGGTTCATATTCAATGTTAGTTGCATGAGTAAGACTAGAAACACTATTTTCAATCCTATCATTTTGTAACTCAATCAGGTTCCTTTGAAGAATCATTTTGAGTTGTTCTATTGAAGGAGAGTCTTCACTAGTGGGTATGCATTCCTCGTATGGATATTCATTGTATGGTTGTGCATGAGGTTCACTAGAGAAGGGATTATCAGACATGTTGCTATGTGGATGGTCATGCATTGCATTCATTTCAAGCCTAGCATTTTGCTCCATGAGTGTTTCCATTATTGATTGCAAACTAGGAGTTGGGGGAGTATAAAATTGTTCATCTCCCCACTGTGGTGAATGATGCATGTGTGCAGGTTGATTATGGTCCCAATAGTTGCCAGCATGGTCACTTCTAGACACTTCGTACATTGGATAATCATGGTTTTCCCTAGACTGCCTAAAATCATGCAAAATATAACAGTACTCGGCAGGGTGGTCTAAGCCACCACATAAGGTGCAAGCATGCATTTCATATTGCCTAGGGGGATTAGATTTGACAGACTGCTCATGTAATTGCCTTTCTAAAGCAGAAACTTGAGCTTCTAATTGATCTAGAAGTGATGACTGGGTATGAGGGAAGTGTTCATTTTCAACCTGTGGTGGATGATGCATGTGCTCATAGTGATTAGGGTATGTGAGGTCAGGGCCCTGAGAAGGCTCATAAAATTCCCTAAAATCACTATGGTATGTGGGGAGTTCATCTCGTGAAGCGTGCCCGTAAGCACGCTCTCTAAGGGATTTGTTTCCATCCCCAGATGCAGACCAAAATCCTGACATGATTTATCAACTCAAATTGAACTCAAAGTCTAGTTTGGTTTATGTGGGTTTTGTTTGGTTTAAATGGGTTTCATTTGGTTTGTTGGGAGCTTTGGTTTGTTGGGTTTTGGTTTGTTGTGGAATTTGGTTTGTTTGGGCTTTGGTTTGTTGGGAAAATACAGCCCAGTTGATGTTAAACAGCTCAACAGAGTGGGTTCTAGCCCAGATGATGTGGGCTCAGATGCGTGTACAGCCCAGCAGTATGGCTTGGTGGTTGTGGGCTTCAGCTTATGAAGCCCAGCAGCTCAGTGAGTTAACAACCCAGGTTCGATTAGCCCAAATAAAAGGCAAAGCTTAGTGGTTGGGCTTCGATTGAAAACAGCCCAAGGCACGATTGAATCAAGCAGCCGGTGTTAATGTACATCCCGTGGTTATGTGGGACTGTACAGCCCAGGAGATGTGGGCTCAAGTGGGTGCAAAGCCCAGGTCATGCAATTGCACAGCTTGGTCAGGCCAAGTATAGACTAGGTGCAAAAATTGTGTGCAATTCAGTTAAACTCAGCACAGCAATTGGGTGTGAGGCACTGGGCAGTTCTAGATTTCAGCAGGGCTTATGCACAGGGGGACAGAACTCACAAAAATAACACAGCCTCACAGCTTCAGAGGCTGGAGGGTTAGAGCATAGCTCACAGCTTCACTACAGCTCAACTCGCAGCTTCAGGGGGCTGGAGCTCAATACTTCACAGGTCAAGCTCAGGGTTTGCAGCTATAACCACTTGGTTTTCCAAGTTGTGACTCAAACTTGTAGCTTCAACTCACAGCTGCAGGGGATGGAGTTGTGCTCAGGGTGGTGAAAGAACACACACAACTTGTGCAGTGCAGGTTTAAGCCCAATGTGCTTAGAGCAACACAGAGCACACAACACAGGGTAGTTTTAACAGGGCAGCTCAACACTTATGAGACCGCACATCACAGGTTAGCTTAAGCTCAGATTAGGTTATGTGCACACAGCTCATGCAAAGGTGTTGGTAAAAATTTGGCTTAAACTTGCAGCTTCAGGGCTGGGGTACAGACTTGGTTTCTACAGGCTATGCTTAAGGGTGGCAGGATCAATAGGGGTTGTGGTATCAACTCATCCAGTTGACTTCAGTTGATTTCAACTCACAAAAGGTCTTTGATTCACTCAGTTGATTTCAAACCACTCTAGCATGCATAATGGTACTTGCTGCTCAAGCTCACAAGGCACAGGATAGCAATACACAGGATCTCACACAAGCATGCAAATATTGACAATAAATTGGCTCAACAGCTTCATGGGGGTGGAGCTTAATAATTCACAGGTCAAGCTCCGGGGTGATCACCTGGCAAGGTAACTACGTCATCAAGCAAGTTGGTAGGCTTACCTCATTCACAGCTCATGCGCAAATGTTCAAAAACTTGGTAGGTGCACATGATCAGGCTGGCAGGCTTCACAGATTTAGGGTTTAACACAATGTAAGCATGCATAAGGTCACAAGCAGATGGAGCACAAGGGAGAGCCAGCAGGCTTGTTATCAGCAATTCTCAAAGCAGATGCATACAAAGTACAAGGAGCTCAATTGTTATGAAAAAGGTTTAATTGTGACAAAGCCAGCAGGGTAGCTCCACACTTGCTGCTTCAGGGGGCTAGCAAGGTGGTAGATGGCTCACATGGCTCACAGGGTTAGCACCAGGTCAAGCATACACAAGTGCAAAAGAGCATGCTCAGGGTTGATAAAAATTTGGCTTAAACTTGCAGCTTCAGGGCTGGGGTACAGACTTGGTTTCTACAGGCTATGCTTAAGGGTGGCAGGATCAACAGGGGTTGTGGTATCAACTCATCCAGTTGACTTCAGTTGACTTCAGGGCTGGGGTACAGACTTGGTTCCCCGGCAGCGGCGCCAAAAACTTGGTAGGCTTCGGAATGTGTATAAATTATGGCCTACATGTAATAAACCGCAAGTGCACGACGTCTATCGGAGACGCGGCAAGTACGGGTCGAACCACAGAGACTTGTGGTGCTCTGATTGATCTAAAGGGCTATGCTTAACTGATTTCAGGTGAAGTAACAAGTGACAGAGCTAATGTTTTGTGTTGTCGATGCGACTGAGGTTGAGTTGTGACAATGAAGTAAAGGTAAACTACAAACAGTGAGAGTAAATGGATGCTGGGGTTGTCAAATTCACCACTAAACCATGTTATGTGTTCAACTAATTTGGGCTTTCTTGTCCTATGACAGATAAGGATAATTTGTCAATTTTATCACCTATCTAAAGGGTTTCTCCTTGTGACACTTCAATACACAACTAAAAGTGCTAACCCAGAGCACTAGTTGTCTAGTTAAGCACAACTAGTCAAGGGAATTAGCCTATAATTCTAAGGCTTGAGTCTGCAGATACTAAACACAAGTATAACCTAACTACAATGCATACTTGGCATGCATTGTGAGAGAAGAGTGTTAGATACTTATAATTGAAGGTGTTCTCTATAATTTAAGCATTCAAGATTACTCAAACTGAGTTGAATTCAAAACAGTGGATTAGGGTTTCATTGAAACCCTAGCAAACTAATTAGAACATTAAAAACAACAAATTAAAACTAAAGTGCTGCTCTGGCTAATCCAGGCATGCTTCCACAGTTCTTCTATTTATACATGCAAACATATCCCTAAAAACCAAACCCTAAATTTCTCAAAAGTAGAAATTAAATGAAAAATAGAGTACCCATACTCTCTGAATCACGTGATGGCTCTACTCAATCGTCTCTAAGCTCCCTTGATTAATTTATGAGAAAACCCTAGTCTTGTTTATCTCTAACTTAGCTTCTAGGGTTATGAGAAGCTATTTTAGAGATAAACACGACGTGGGTGCGGCGGAAAAGGTGACAGAGGGAGTTGTTGGTGTGATGATGTGGTTCTCCGCAATGTATGGTCGGGGAGAGGGGAGAAGGTGGCGGAAGAGCAGAGCTCTGCTCTGGGTTCTCTGATGGAGATGGGAGAGGTGAAGAAAGAGAAGATGGAGAAGAAAATGAGTTTGTCTCGATGGGTATAGGGTTAGGTATTTTTGGTGTGAGGCAGGTACAGCGACGGACGATGAGGAGGCCTCAGCGAGCGTAGGATGTGGCTGATAGAGATCTGAACGGCTCAGGATATAAGCTGGTGATTCTGCTGTTGAGCGAGAGCATCAAATGTTGATGTGCAAGGCCGAGCGAGCGTAGGATGTGGCGAGTGAAGATCTTAACGGCTCGGGAATGATGGACTCGGATCCGGGTCACGGGTCGGAGATGGATAGCTTGGATGTCTTGTAGATGAGTTGCTACTTGTTGGGTTGCAACCTTGCGCGCGGAGATTCGGCTTTCTGCTCCATAGATGCTCGACTCCAATTCTTCGCTCTTTGGCTCCTCAATTTCTCCGGACTTTATTTAGTACCTAAAAACACAAAATTAATTAATACAAATATTTATTCTTGAAAACAAAGAAAACACAGAATCTGGGATAATATATGATTTCTAAGCGCAAAAGATGAGTAAAATGCCAATAAAAAGGTGTATAAATATGCACTATTTGGCACTCATCAGATTTCATCCTAGGAAACAATGTTTTACATGTGTTTGAAGGAAGTAAGTTCATAAACTTGTTTATGAATCGAAAAGGAAATCGCCAGGCGTTATTGGGATTATTATTCATTCAATATCTTGTGAACATTCAATATGTGTGATTTAGTATAACCGCTCATGACTTGTTTGTGTTCTTGGTAAAACTATTCACAAAAGCCTGACTTATGTATTGGTATGACTTTTATTAGTGAAACCGATCTTAAGTAATCACCTGAGATGGTATGATCGAATTTGTGATTTGTTTGACCGAATCTGGGTAAAAGGGAACCGATCCTATGAAGAGGTGCAACACATCACAAGGGGGAATCGATCCTTGTATGAGGTGCAGCAAGGTTTATAGCAGAAAGGGGAACCGATCCTATGAACATGTGCAACATATTTTTAGGCAAAGGGGAACCGATCCTATGGACATGTGCAACACATATAAGTTAGATACCATATATATGTGGGGAACTGATCCTAGTACCTAGTCAACCGAATTTTGGAAAGCTAGTGTGACTATGCACAATACTCACATGGAGGTAGAACCGAAACTTGCTTTGGTAGAACCGTTAAACCCATGATTTGTGATTGAGTGTTTCTTAATCAATCGCATAGTTCTTGAAAATCAGATGAACCAATTCTAAACTTGTTTGGAAGTGTGGAAAATCGGTTTCAAGGTTGTAAGTATGAAAGAGGACTTACAAAGTAAGGATGTCTGCATACTTTGAACACGTTCAATAATGTTTATCTTTTATTGTTCAAAGTTATCCTTAATATCTACAGGAAAGAAAATCCTGGGATCGAAATATAAATAAGTTAAGAATCTTTTATTTAAGGTTGTTAATTTTATTTTAGGAAAATGAGAATTAGTAATGTGCATTTACTAGTTGAGATTTTCCACAGAGATTTTCGGTCATTATTTTGGACAAAGCATTTCTAGGAATTATGGAAACCGAATTTGGAATATATTGAATATCTTTGAGAATATTTTCGGTTTTGGAAATTCCTTGGTGTCCAAACTTCCTTGTCTATAAATACTTGAAGTTTGCATTTCTAGCAAACTAATCCTTCGTGACAGCAAACTTCCTCGGTTGTGTTATTACTGGTGTAACCTCTTATTCGGAGAGGAGAGTAACCTAATTAGGAGAAATCTCTTACGGCCGCTCAGTTTAAAGTCTTTTTTGGGATTGAGAAGCTCTACGAGTACCGTTGGTGGGAAACTAGATAATTGTGGTTTATCTTGTGTTTTCGATTTATTTGATTGACTAACGGTGGTTGAACTTTGATTGCACCTAGTTTGTTTATGCTTGAGAATCTTCTCTTCTGATATAAGATTCACTCAAACTAAATCGAAGTTTCGACAGGGATCTTTAGACTGTTGTTAGTGCTAAAGATGATCTTGTGATAATCCATTGTTAACAGACTCCGTTCTGTGTGTGATTGATCACAAGAGATTCAAGTTGTTGTGTGCATGTGTTTATTGAAGATCTAAGAAGATTTGAAGACAAAGAAGATATTGAATATTTCTGATTTGGGGTTCATAATCTTTGGTGTGCACAATACTTGTTTCGGTATAAGAGGATCCAACTATAATCGGTTTATCCTTGTGGTAGATTGGATTGATTAGTTGTGTAGATCGACATCAATACAATTTTTTGTGATTAAAAGTATTGATTGCAAAATCTTAACAATTACTTCGGTAGTTGAGAATAAGATAGATCTAAGACTTGACGAAGGAGTTTATTGATAAACAGAAGAGCCTTTGTCGAACTCACATCACTTGGTTGAAAAGAGTTGATACCAAACAGATTTGTTGTTCCTTTACTGTTTGGAATACGACCAAAGGAATTGTTCCAAGTACGTGACTTATTCATAAGTTGGAGGCGTAGGAATACAGACGGAACTAGGTGAACTATAGGTTTAGTTGCTTGGTCTCAACTATACGAAGTTAGGTTTAATTTTGTGTAGCGGCTTAATCCTGAGAGTATTCAATTCCGGACAAGGTCCCGGGGTTTTTCTGTATTTGCGGTTTCCTCGTTAACAAAATCTTGTTGTGATATTTACTTTATATTTCCGCATTATAATTGTTTTATTATAATTAAAGTAAATTACACAAACGTTAATTCCTATTTACTTGATAAGCAATCCTATTGTGTTTGGTTAAGTCCTAACCTTTCTATCAAGTAAACATACTTCGTTGTTGTATTGTCTCGATCTCGTATCCATAGACGATCACACGAAGTGTGAACCGATTAGTTGTATTGTCTCGACTCAGTCTATAGACAATCACTTTCGGAGAAAGGACTTATAGGTAGGAAAAGTTTTAACTTGAGGTATATTTGGGTACCCTCGCCTTTTCAATTGGTATCAGAGCAGGCAAACACGAAAAGATATAACAATCTGTGTTTGGTGCGATCCAACCTATAAGAATGAATCTAATGAGTGATTCAGTTAACGTAAGTCAAGATGAAAAGTCTGCACTTGAAGATAACATCTTCAGTAAATCTACTGAACAGGCTAACCCCTATAATGTAGACTCTGGTGATTGGCAAACTTGCCTACTGATGGGTGTCGTAGGCTCAACAAATTAATAATCTTATTTCCACATAATTAACTGGTAATATAATGGAAGTAAGGATCGTTCCCACGAAGAGCAGTGAGTTTTAGTTGTCAAAGTGTCACAAAGGGGGGTTTTGTTTTAGATTGTGAACAAAATAAATAATCAAAGCAAATAAATATTGTATTGTAATCAATAGAGAGAGATATGATCGAGGAATCCTTCTTCGTATATAAACCGTCAATGAGTTAATATATTCATCTATTCGTCATTAATCATAGATTATCACCAACCGTACAAAAGCAGCTAGAGCAGTGCTATTCTCTAAAGTCCTTTGGTCACTGGGTACCAAAGCGCTCGAATACCAGATTCTATTCGTCCAAACCACCAAGTAGTAGCGCACTCAAGGTGTAGCTTGGTCGAATTCTTTATGTTTTGTAAGTTAGGTTAATCCTAGTAGTTAGACTCTTAGCGCAAGGTCCACTTTCTAGCGTTGTTTCTACACGTGATTGCTCCACAGAATCCCTCTGCAAGGTTTCACGTTTTCTACTTGTGTAGGGGTTATTCAACAATTACACGGATATCCTAACCCTTTACTAGCTTTAGATTAATCAATAAACTGATTTAGTTGGCCACCTAGGACAATCAATCAATCAATCAATCATAATATTTATTCATAGTAGAAACAAACGATAATCATATGAAGAAATCAAAATAGATTCATATATTAAATCAAATCAAGTTTACAACTTAGAATTCATCCTCAATCAATAGGTGTTTAGCTACTCATGGATGTAGAAGCATCCATGTCATACATATGAGAAAAGTTTAGAGATATCGTTACGATTGAAGAACCGCTCTGAAACCCTAGCTTTAGCTCCGTGTGATTTTTCTCCTCTCCAACCCTTTACAATTTCGTGATCCCTTGATGTGACATATTTCACATAACCTAATACCTTTTTAAAGGTTTGAAAAAGCGGGGGTACAACAACCACACCCAATATTTTGATTAGCAATTTGTATGGACTAACTCCAATATACTTTCAAGAGAATCAACTAGACTCAATCTTAATAAAGTATATCAAAGAGTTATATTATCTCGATCTCTCGATTTAATTCTTACTCAAGCAAATAGAAATCTGCGAGTCTAATTAAATACAAGAGAGATAACTTGGATGGTACCAAAGACCAATGTCCAAGTGTCAATCAATGTAAATCAACAACCAAAGGTTGGATATTCTAATTGATTGATCTAACGCACAACCTGTGATATTTCAATTATATAACAAAATATATTGCGGAAAAGAAATAACACAGACACCAGAAGTTTTGTTAACGAGGAAACCGCAAATGCAGAAAAACCCCGGGACCTAATACTGATTGAACACACGCTGTATTAAGCCGCTACAAACACTAGCCTACTACAAACTAACTTCGGTCTGGGGACCGTAGTTGAACCCCAATCAATCTCACACTGATCCAAGGTACAGCTTGCGCTCCTTACGTCTCGATCCCAGCAGATACTACGCACTTGATTCCCTTAGCTGATCTCACCCACAACTAAGAGTTGATACGACCCAAAGTCGAAGACTTTAATAAACAAATCTGTATCACACAGAAAAGTCTACGGTAATAGATAAATCTGTCTCCCACAGAAATACCTAGGAGTTTTGTTCCGTCTTTTGATAAATCAAGGTGAACAGGAACCAATTGATAACCCGGTGATGCGTGTCGTAGGTGCAATAAAATTAATATCTTATTTCCACTCAATTAAAAATAATATAATGGAAGTCAAGTTCGTTCCCACGAGGAGCAAGAGATTCTAGTTGTAAAAATTGTCACAAAAGGGGGAATGTATAAAGCAAATGAAAATAAACAAAGCAATTAAAAGATAAAGTTGAAATCAATAAGAGAGACAAGATCAAGGAATCTTTCTTCGTTGCAAAACAATGATTCAAGTCATGTTCTTTTCTACTTGTTATTAGTCACAAATTATCACCAACCGTAGGTAAAGCAGCTAGATCAGTGCTAAACCCCTAAATCCCTTGTATCACCGGATACGGAAGTTCTCGACTACCGGATTCTATTTACCAAACCACCTAGTAGTAGATCACTCTAGATGTAATTTAAATAAACGCATTAAGATTTATGAACTTATTAGGTTAATATTAGTAGTTGGACTCTTAGATCAAGGTCTACTTGCTAACGTTGTTTTCACACACAATTGCTCCACGGAATCCCTCCGCAAGGTCTCGTGTTTACTACTTATGTAAAGAGTCAAGAAACGATTACTTATCCCCTAACTTTCACTAGCTTTAGATCAAATTAACAAATCAATTTAGTTGGCCACCTAAACAATCTATCAATCAACCATGAATGTATAAACATTCCTATTAGTAAAAACAAACGATAATCATGTGAAAAACTTCAAGATAGAATTGAAAAAACAAAAACTCAAATCATATATTAAGAACTAGGAATTCATCCTCAATCAATAATAAAATTAGCTACTCATGTTAAGGAGTTCACACAAAGAATAAAGAAAAGAGAAGTGTTGTGTGTGTAGAGAGGTGTGTAAAAGATGTAGAAAACTTCTCTATTTATAGGCTTCAATATTCTCCAAATCTTCCAAGGAATAGAATCCTTTTCCTTTAGCAATTCAATTTCCAAATTCAAGTCTTTCTCATCTTCCATCTTCTCTTTCCAAATTTGAGCCCAATTCCCCATCCAATTCCTAGTCCAAGTTTTCACACCCATGAGAGAAGTCCACAGAAAATTCTGGAATTTTTGGCTCGCCGGAAAACTGGTATTATGGCCGGAATCCGGCCAGAAAAGTCATCGCCGGCCACCTGAGTTCTTCGCCGTCACTGGTATATTCGACGGAATATTCCGTCAGTCCACCGTTAGGACTAACGGTCAAAAAGGTCAACCGTTAGTCAAACCGGGTCAAGGCAAGAAGTAGTCAGCCGAGACAGCTGGTCTGACTCGTTGGCTTACTCGGCTGAGTTAGGCTGGATCACTGAGCTGGTATACCGAGTCACTGGGTTGACTCATCTGAATAAAAATCCAGCCGAGTTATGTTTGTATTCTGGTGCTTCCCGGCCGAATTCAGGCCTCAATTTTCTTCAGTCTTCCCCTGCTAAGAACCTACACATACATCTAACATTTTCATTAAACCATTGTGTGTAATAGAGCTTCATTCTTGCAGTGTTTATTCATCTCAATCCTGGTTCCAATCTGGCTGCAATTCCACCATCAAATCCATCTTCTTCCTCGATTGCACTCAACAAAGATCGACTCCTTCTATCCGAATTCACAATGGCAGCTCTCATCTCTCAATTCTCGCCCAACAGCAGCCGCTTCTCTCAGGTTGAATACCGAACCCATTCATTCACTCTTCACCGTGAGACCACTAACACTAGTTGCTCCACCAAATTTCAAATCCCGATTAAATCCATCTCGCATCTCGACTCGGTCCTTTAACAAACTACCATTTCGCCGCCAAACAAATCATCACTATCAACTCCATCCAACCCAAAAGATAACACAAGCCAAAGACCTGCACTCTAATTCTTGACTAGAACCTCGTAAAACCCTACTTTTGAGCTCAATTTTAGCAATTACCACAAACCCATCTCCTCTGTCTCATTGTACCTCTTGAATCCATCGATTCCACCACCAATATCCCACGATTTCATCACAGATGCAACAACACACTTACCGTCTTCAACAGCAGCAAATCATCTTCTCTCTGTGGCATCATACCATCTCCGATTAACACCAACAGACCCTAATCGATTCAAACCCTGAAACACAAACCTAAGCTGAACCCATGAATTTCATCTTCATCTACATCTTCAATCTCTCCCTAAATCTTCATCTCGATCTGCTGAATCTCGATTACAACCACCATTAAGAATCACCATCTCTGCAACTCAGACACATCGCCTCCATTTCCTCTCTACTTCTTCTCTCATCACGACGTGAAATCAAACCCTAATTTCTACTTCTGAGTTTCAAGAACAAATCTGTGAGTTTCTTCTTCTCTTGATTTTCAGCAAACCCTCACCCATCTTTCAATTAAACGCAAGCTTCCTTCTCTCAGTTCAATCTTTAACAGTGCCTTCAAACCGTTTCTCCATTTCTAAGAATTTCTCATCTCTCGATCTCGATCTCAATCTCTCGGTCTTACAAATGCAACAACTCATTCTCAATTTTGGAGGTGAAAACATAATGAATGGATGTAAGTGTCTCTCGATTTTAGGGTAATGGGAGTAGGGTTATACCCGGTGTCCGGTCACCTTGATAAGGGCTACCCAAACTAGAAGCCCCTGAAATGACAATTTTGCCCTTTTTGCTCAAATAGAGTAATTTCTTCTTCTTTTCCTCCGTGCGACTCCAAAGTAGCTACAAAACTCAAAACAGCGTAAAATACATAATTTACAAGAAAAATAGC
Organism: Papaver armeniacum; assembly: GCA_023531295.1. Classification (NCBI taxonomy): domain Eukaryota; kingdom Viridiplantae; phylum Streptophyta; class Magnoliopsida; order Ranunculales; family Papaveraceae; genus Papaver; species Papaver armeniacum. Next base: position 755,575 of record JAJJWW010018493.1, on the reverse strand, counting down.
AAAGAAAGCATAAACTCTAGATAGTAAATACGGTGTATTCTACACCCTATCAAATTCCCCACACTTAGACTTTGCTAGTCCTCGAGCAAATCAAACTAAAAACTCACAACTTCAAAGCGTTCAAGCGTCCCAAGCATCCAAAGAGCTATGAGGACATAGAGTTTCGCATGCTAGTAATAAGAAGTTAGAAATACTAAAGAACATATTCTCATTCTTAAATGTTGAGTGAGAAATAACCACACCATAATGAGAGAACGCGTGTTTGAGAAACGATCAATAAGCATTTCGCCTCGACTTCCGCCTCACCAAAAGGATTTTATGATAATTGTACTCAAAAAGATGGCTTTTTTATGGGTCTCACATGTGTGCAGGTAGGAATGAAGAGAGAATTCCGCAACACTTGAATGGTGGGAAGGACAACTTCCGAAATATTTTAAAAACCCACATCTTTTAACATTTTGAAAAACCATTTTTCCGACGATCTCTAAGAAAGGAAATCAACCACTATTATCGAGGATGAGATTACTTACTCACCTTCACATCCGATCGCCAATTATGATAACACCACTCTCACGGCATCCAATAGAAACGTCTTCCGCTCCTCGTCTTTATCTTCTTGGTCTTCGTCTTCGGTTTCAACTTTTGATGATAAACTCTCGAATTTCATAAATCCTTGACAATTTGTAACTCTTTTACCTTAAAAATCCTTGTCGCTTGAAACTTCCTTATAAATTTTCCTTCCCCACGGCTTATTAACAAAACAAATATTTCTCTTGTTGTTGTTTTTATTTTCTTTTTTTTTTTTCAATTTTTTTTTTCAATTTTTTTTTTTTTTTTTTTTAACAAGAAAAATAAAATACAAAAAATAAACCATGGCCGTGGGAGAAGTATTTTACCGCTCGATTCTTCACAACTTGTATCGTCTTGAAATCATAAACTTCAAAAATTCTCACCTTTTGATTTTCTTTGCTTTTATAAATAAGTCTTCATACTTGAATATAAAATTACCTCATTGTAGTGTAAGTCTTCAACATATATGTAAAAATCTGCTCTTTGTATGTTGCTTTACTTAAATATGAAATTTGCTCTTTTTTTTCATTTTGTTGCTTGTAAACCTTGAACTTTTCCAACTTTCCTTGTAGATTTTGATGTCGCTCCTTGTTGATGATGAGAGTGTTTCTATGGATCCGTTGTTGTTGCGAGAGAGAATGGTGCTAACTGCAAATCGAACTACAAGAAGGAGGCTTTCATCTATAGACGTCACCCTCATGATTGACAAAATTAGCACTCAAGAGATCAAAGAGTAGTGCTTCTATTGGTGGGAGGTTGGGTAGCTCACCATTCTACCCAGAATTAACGTACGATGACACACACTCAAAAGAAAGCTCCTTTAGTTAGATGGAAAAATTCCTGGTCGGTGCCTCACATGATATGAATACGGGTAGTCTCCACTAATGATTGATCAGCAACTCTAATAATGCATTTCTCCCTGCACCAAATTCGCATCACCGGCATGATTAAATCCATTATTTAACACTCTAACAAGCAAGAAATCCGAATGTAGTTCTCTAACATTTCCAAGTTCAATTATGTCGGTCAAAATCTCTATGTAAACATACCTAGAAGTATGCTAGTGACTCTAAAATCTCTAAAAGTTGGAGGTAACTTTTTTTTTTTTTTTTTAAATTTTTTAAATTTTTTTGTAATTTTTAAAAACACATGCTTAGCCACTCCCCCACACTTAAACCTTACATTGTCCTCAATGTAATTGAATCGTCCTAGTAAAGTCAAGTTGGGAAATTTTAACATGATATGAAACAAGAAAAACAAAAAACAAAAATAAAAAGAAAAAGGATAAAAAATACAAAACCTATGGGTTGCCTCCCATTAAGCGCTTGTTTTAAAGTCGACGGCCCGACTTAGCTTTGGCAAGATTCATTCCCCATATACTAACAATCTGAAAATTTGAGGATCCACCCATAATACCTGTTTTGCAAACAATAACTCCATACAAATGTTAGCACAAGAAAATAATAGTGAAATTATCGCTCGATAGGAATTTCCCCACACTTATTCTTGTCCACACTCGGAAGTGTATAAAGAACATAGAATTTGGGAACTTCCATGTGTTCCTCTTGGCAAACCTGCATAGTGTTAGCATCAAGTGTTTCCAATGGTGGATATTTAGAAACAAAATCATCGAAAAATACTTTCGAAGCACATACATTCAAACCAATAAGAGGTGAAGGAGAAGAATCAATAGGCAAAGGGTTAGACAAACCCTTGCACAATCTCTTGTTTTGCGGAATCCTCTTCATCCTTAGAGAATTCATGTGAATTACTTACCTCTTGTATATCGTGGTCCTCTATCGAATCTTGCAACCAATCGTCGTTATTTTCTACCTTAACCAAAGTTTTGGCATCATTATAATCATTGGCAAGTTCAATTGGGTCTTCCACAAAATCAATTAATTTGGTTTCATCCTCTAGCATCATCTCTTCAACATTCTCATCATCGAATCGGGCCATTCACTAAAGTGATTCTCATCGGTATAAATTTTAAGATCTTCTTGTGCGGGTGTTACACCGTTTATAACAATAGGTAAGTCACACCCAATCTCCTCCTTTTGAATAGGTGAAGGATCGTTATTATGATCCGGAGTTGGAATAACTTCCTCATTGTTGCAACGCTCATACACTTCCCAGCGGACTCATATCTTTCCCTAAGGAATTTTTTTCCAAGCACTAAATGCATCATCTTCAAGCTCTACCTTTTGAATAGGTGCTTGATCATTATTAAGATCAAGGCTCTAGTAAGCTACACTAGCATCTTCAAAAGTCTCCAAAGGTTGGCCTTTTCCAACATAATCATCGATCAAATATTCACTACACACCATAGGCACATTAGAATAGTTATTGCTTTGATAGCAAAATTCTTCTTTATCCCTATCCTCCTTGTATTGATACATGTCTCTTCGTTCTTTAGAAATGCCGTCTCGACGTGGTTCCTCCCAAACATAGGGTTGCTGGTCTTGTAGTGATTCTTGCAATTTTTGTTGAAGATCCCCAATCATGGCAGACATCTTATCTCGCAAAACTAGAGAATTTCTGATGATAAACAAAACTATCCTCCCATCCTTGTGATTGTCCACTTACATACCCGTCATAAGGTTGTTGATATGTATGAGAATATCCATAAGGTTACGAGGAAATTGATCATAGCCAAAAGATTGGTTTTGATTGTATCCTAAGGATGGTTGGAAGTTCCCATAATGTTGAGGTTGAAAACCGTATTGATTTTTGTAATATGCTTGCTCTTGTCCACCATTCATGGAAAATCAAACTGAAATAAGATTCTCAAAAACTTAAGTTAGATACGAAATAGAATCCAACAAAGCAAGAATAAAGCAAAAAGAAAAATAAAAACAACTAAAATCATCCGCTGCTCCTCGGCAGCGGCTCCAAAAATTTGATGCGTGTCGTAGGTGCAATCAAATTAATATCTTATTTCCACTCAATTAAAAATAATATAATGGAAGTCAAGTTCGTTCCCATGAGGAGCAAGAGATTCTAGTTGCAAAAATTGTCACAAAATGGGGAATGTATAAAGCAAAAGAAAATAAACAAAGCAATTAAAAGATAAAGTTGAAATCAATAAGAGAGACAAGATCAAGGAATCTTTCTTCGTTGAAAAACAATGATTCAAGTCATGTTCTTTTCTACTTGTTATTAGTCACAAATTATCACCAACCGTAGGTAAAGCAGCTAGATCAGTGCTAAACCCCTAAATCCCTTGTATCACCGGATACGGAAGTTCTCGACTACAGGATTCTATTTACCAAACCACCTAGTAGTAGATCACTCTAGATGTAATTTAAATAAACGCATTAAGATTTATGAACTTATTAGGTTAATATTAGTAGTTGGACTCTTAGATCAAGGTCTACTTGCTAACGTTGTTTTCACACACAATTGCTCCACGGAATCCCTCCGCAAGGTCTCGTGTTTACTACTTATGTAAAGAGTCAAGGAACGATTACTTATCCCCTAACTTTCACTAGCTTTAGATCAAATTAACAAATCAATTTAGTTGGCCACCTAAACAATCTATCAATCAACCATGAATGTATAAACATTCCTATTAGTAAAAACAAAAAGATAATCATGTGAAAAACTTCAAGATAGAATTGAAAAAACAAAAACTCAAATCATATATTAAGAACTAGGAATTCATCCTCAATCAATAATAAAATTATCTACTCATGTTAAGGAGTTCACACAAAGAATAAAGAAAAGAGAAGTGTTGTGTTGTGTGTGTAGAGAGGTGTGTAAAAGATGTAGAAAACTTCTCTATTTATAGGCTTCAATATTCTCCAAATCTTCCAAGGAATAGAATCCTTTTCCTTTAGCAATTCAATTTCCAAATTCAAGTCTTTCTCATCTTCCATCTTCTCTTTCCAAATTTGAGCCCAATTCTCCATCCAATTCCTAGTCCAAGTCTTCACACCCATGAGAGAAGTCCACGAAAAATTCGGAATTTTTGGCTCGCCGGAAAATCGGTATTATGGCCTAATCCGGCCGGAAAAGTCATCGCCGGCCACCGAGTTCTTCGCCGTCATCGGTATATTCGACGGAATATTCCGTCACCCACTTGTTAGGACTAACGGTCAAAAAGGTCAACCGTTAGTCAAACCGGGTCAAGGCAAGAAGTAGTCACCGAGACAAATGGTCGACTCGTTGGCTTACTCTTACCGAAAGTTAGGCCGTGGATCACCGAGCTGGTATACCGAAGTCATCGGGTTGACTCATCCGAATAAAAATCCAGTAGAGTTATGTTTGTATTCTGCTGCTTCCTACGAATTCATGCCTCAATTTTCTTGATCTTCCCCTCGCTAAGAACCTACACATACATCTAACATTTTCATTAAACCATTGTGTGTAATAGAGCTTCATTCTTGCAGTGTTTATTCATCTCAATCCTCGGTTCCAATCTGGTTGCAATTCCACCATCAAATCCATCTTCTTCCTCGATTGCACTCAACAGCATCGACTCCTTCTATCTGAATTCACAATGGCAGCTCTCATCTCTCAATTCTCAGTTCCAACAGCAGCCGCTTCTCTCAGGTTGAATACCGGAACCCATTCATTCACTCTTCACCAGAGACCACTAACACTAGTTGCTCCACCAAATTTCAAATCCCGATTAAATCCATCTCGCATCTCGACTCGGTCCTTTAATGACTACCATTTCGGTTTCGCCAAACAAATCATCACTATCAACTCCATCCAACCCAGTATAACACAAGCCAAAGACCCAGACTCTAATTCTTCAGCTAGAACCTCAGAAAACCCTACTTTTGAGCTCAATTTTAGCAATTACCACAAACCCATCTCCTCTGTCTCATTGTACCTCTTGAATCCATCGATTCCACCACCAATATCCCACGATTTCATCACAGATGCAACAACACACTTACCGTCTTCAACAGCAGCAAATCATCTTCTCTCTGTGGCATCATACCATCTCCGATTAACACCAACAGACCCTAATCGATTCAAACCCTGAAACACAAACCTAAGCTGAACCCATGAATTTCGTCTTCATCTACTGCTTCAATCTCTCCCTAAATCTTCATCTCGATCTGCTGAATCTCGATTACAACCACCATTAAGAATCACCATCTCTGCAACTCAGACACATCGCCTCCATTTCCTCTCTACTTCTTCTCTGTCACAGACGTGATATCAAACCCTAATTTCTACTTCTGAGTTTCAAGAACAAATCTGTGAGTTTCTTCTTCTCTTGATTTTCAGCAAACCCTCACCCATCTTTCAATTAAACGCAAGCTTCCTTCTCTCAGTTCAATCTTTAACAGTGCCTTCAAACCGTTTCTCCATTTCTAAGAATTTCTCATCTCTCGATCTCGATCTCAATCTCTCGGTCTTATAGCGGCAACTCATTCTCAATTTTCAGGTGAAAACATAATGAATGGATGTAAGTGTCTCTCGATTTTAGGGTAATGGGAGTAGGGTTATACCCAGTGTCCGGTCACCTTGATAAGGGCTACCCAGCTAGCAGCCCCTGAAATGACAATTTTGCCCTTTTTGCTCAAATAGAGTAATTTCTTCTTCTTTTTCTCCGTGTGACTCCAAAGTAGCTACAAAACTCAAAACAGGCGTAAAATACATAATTTACAAGAAAAATAGCAAAGAAAGCATAAACTCTAGATAGTAAATACGGTGTATTCTACACCCTATCACCCGGACTTATATTCCTGAAGAACAGCCTAGTATTATCAGTCACCTCATAATAATCTTAATCGACGCGGCGAAAGAAGATATTGTGGAATCACAAACGATGAGACGAAGATTTTTGTGATTACTTTTATATCTTTCCTATCAGAGATATCAATCGCAAGCCAATCGTTACGATTGTACTCAATATGATAGAAACAACAAGATCAGATCACACAACTACAAGAAAGTAGTATCGGTCTGGCTCCACAATCCCAATGATGTCTTCAAGTCGTTAACCTACAGGGTCTCGGTAGAAACCTAAGGTTAAAGGAGAATCGACTCTAGCTTATACAACTAGTATCACACAGGAGGTATGGGGATTAGGTTTCCCAATTGCTAGAGTTCTCCCTTATATAGTCTTTCAAATCAGGGTTTGCAATCAATGTTAGCTTAGTAACAAAGCATTCAATATTCACCGTTAGTTGAAAACCTGATTAGATTCAAGCTAATATCTTTCAACCGTTAGATCGAAAACTTAGCTTGTTACACACAAATGAAATGCACGTTTTAGGTTTGTGTAACCGTACCCAAACACGTACATTTGTTGGTTCAACAATAGTTAACCAAATGGTTAGCCATATGAGCACTTTCATATCAACCATATTCTTCTTCACCATAACTAGTTCAAATGACTCAAATGAACTAGTTAGAGAGTTTTTCAATTTCTTAGATCATATAGAAGTATACAAGACACAATCGAAACAAAAACGATTTGATTCACTCGAATCGATTCATGAACTTTATAGCCACGGTTTGCAAACTTGCATTCCTTAGTCAATATAAGTATAAGTTCACGAATAATCGTTTTTAGAATATAACCAACCTAAGTACGCGGACTAGGTACGCGTACTTAAGTACCCGGAATAAGCTTGTAACAAGTTTACCAACTCCAGCAGATTTTCTCGGGAAGAGAACCTCCGACAGTAAGCGGACTAGGTTCGCAGACTCTTGTTCCGGTTTCCTGAGCAGCAAAGTAAGCATACTTTGGTTCAAGGAATAAGGACGTATACATGTATGCATTTCCACACAATGGTTATATAATATAAGCTCTCATTTCAATCATTGAAACATTCTTAGAGGACGTTATATAGTTGTTATTCACAAACTATTTTTCGTCAAAGCCATTTTCAAGTAATTGAAACATAACGTGACTTTCGTCACTAGGTAAAGATGAACTTGGCCAAAGCGAAAGCCTACCAACACATATTTAGAGAAATAGATAAGCGAGATAAACTCGGCTCGAAATAGCAAATGTGTTAATCAAAGTCTATATAGCAAAACGACTTTTGTCTTAAGAAAGAAGATAGCGTAGATAGACTTTTGAGTGATAGATAAGTTCAAGTCTCCACATACCTTTTAGTCGATGAAGTTCCACCAGTTCCTCGAGTAGTTCTTTATCTTGTATGATGATCGCCATGGAGTTCTTGAGCTCAACTACACTTTCTATCCTAGTCCGAGACTTAGCTATAGTAGACTAGAAATTAAGACTTATAGTTTTGATCACTAACATTGACAAACATGCTTGAGATAGCAACGCATGCGAGTTCGACCGAGTAGTGCTCTAACAACGTTTATATTGCTTGGCCTTCACGTATTTAGTTCGGTTCAAGAAACAAAAGTGAAAAGGACTCAACGAGATATGGTGAAACTACCATGTTATTTCTTTGCTTGGCCTTCACGTATTTTATCTCTTTGTAGGTGTTTTTAGAGAAATAAGTTTTTGCGGAAAAATTGGCTCGCAAAGTGGTCCTACAAGAATATTACAGGTACCCCGGAAGTATGTTGGAGATACCCCAAAAAAGTTATATTGACATCCCAAAAGAATTGCTATAGGGACCCCATCAGAGGATAAGGGGTAAACAAATTACTAAGGGGCTACCATCTTCTATTCGCACCCCTGGTATGGATAAGGGGCACTCATCCCCTAGCTTTTGAAATTTCAATTTGGCGGGAAAATTTCTTTCACGCTGCAGATTTAGGGTTCGGAAGTTGTACGTGATTTAACGAGATTTAATCGCTGATTCTCATGGATTGGACCTGTTATGGATATACAATAATTTTTTGGGTGTTTTATTAGACTGGATTTGGTTAGAAACTCGATTTGAAGTAAAACAGGGTCTCGGGATTTTTGCGAATTTCTGGGCAAGATTTGGTCGACGTTTTGTTGGATTTTCTCGACAGTTGGATGTGGTATTAGCTGTTCCAACACAACATGATTGTTACTCGTGGCAGAATTGAGAGAAAATAGGAGTTGTACACTGAAACAGGGAAGTACATTGATGAGATATCTTCCAGATTTCTTTCTTCTGTTTGGTAATTACGTGTATAGTAGGAGATTATATTCTCCAAGGATTGGTACAGATCATGTTTGAAGAGATTTTGGAAGTTTTCAAACATCCTAGAGACACGTAGGAGAACACAGTAACGCGTTAAGAAAGAAAAAGGGGAAGGAAAAGCCGAGACTTTTGTTGGAAGACATGGGAGATTTTATCGAGATATTTTCTACCTGTTGTGTATATATAGACATCTGGGAGGTCGATCAAGGGCGATGGAGACCTAGGGGTAGTTGCAGAGAAGAAACGAAGGTTACATAGGCGTTTTCGATCATCACATAGAAGAAGGAAGAAGAAGACAGAAATACCGTCACCTTTTCTTTCAAATTTGTAACACTTTGACAACAATTATTACTGTTAGGATTTCTTTGTAACACTGCTTTCTGTAACAGTAGGTTCTGTAACAGCAGGTTCTGTAACAATTATATTTGTTACAAACTCGATATTTCTTCAATAAAACACCTATTCAACCATGAGTTATTATTTTGAGCGTGTTTTTGATATGAGGAGCTAGAACCCCACACTGGACAATGGAGGAAGCCATTTTCACAATTGGTTGGTAACTATAGTTGATTCTTTATGACTTTTGCACTATTATGATTTTTATCAATTGATTATGATTTTGTTTGATAGTGTATGCTTAGTCTAAGAACTTTTGATGCTCTATGCTTATGATTTACAATTAATGTTTTACAAAATCTACTTTTGGCAAAGAAATAGAGTCTACAAAGGAGCTAGAATTGTTATGAATCGTTATATGAATCAATTGAATGTGATTAGTGGTGAAATCCTAAGTCCCAGTCTCTCGTAAAATTGTTATTACTTCTATTTAAATCTAAAATCAATCTTCACAGATTAGTGGTGAAATCCAAAGTCCCAGTCTCTCGTAAAATTGTTATTACTTCTATTTAAATCTAAAATCAATCTTCACACGTCCGAGTTGAACGAACTTTTACTACCAATTTCTACAACTTGTTAAAATCACATCAATTTTTGCGCCGCCGACGCGGACTTGTATTTAGATTTGTTTTAGGTTTATTTTTATTATTTTTTGTTCTCTTTTAAGCCTTTGGTATTTTTTTGATTCTTTTTGTAGTTGTAGGAAATCCCACACTACACCCCTCACTAGAATTTACTCAACTAATCCGTTTGAAGATGAATAACTATAGATTTTATTGATTATTTTCTTGAAATGTTTACAAAGAAAAATAGAACAGAGCTAAAGAAATTACAATCACTCTAAATTTTCTCTCTCCTAATGACTTGCTTAACAATTCAAAAAGAAATCTGCCTACAACAGACTTACTCACCCCTTTATATAGGGTAGTACACAGTGGATGACAGCTAAGCTGTCCTTTATTTTCGGGAATAACTCGCGAAGTATCGCAAGTGTACATATACCAATTCTCGCGACACTCCTAAATCTCGCTGAGTATTCACATTCTTCTCATGTTCTGGCTGTCGTCATTCATTGCGTCATTTATTTTACTTCTCTGTGACTCCCTCGCGATATCGTTATTTATTAATCTCGCGAAGTATTAATGTCGCGATATTCTGATCCTACATCTTGCCTCTTCTCATGTCTTTTCTGCGAAGGAGAAAATGTCATGAGATCGATATTTTAAAATGCCGCAATTGCTCATCTTTATCTCGCAATTGTTCATTTTTATCTGTTTTATTCATGTACTGAATTTATTACAGGTGTTTCTTCTTCCACTCTTTTCTTGACACGTCTCTTTGAACCGTTTGTTCTTGACCATTCACGTCCCATCTCGCATTAAATGCATTTGTTTTCTCGAGGATTCTCCTCTCTATATATAGTTTTCTTACCCTTCTCTTCTTCTCTTTTATTTTCCCTCTGCAACTTTCCTTCAACTTTCTTCCTCCGCAATTTGCGCTTATGCTACTGTAAACCTTCCCTTCTTTCAATATTCAATTCTCTATTCATCCCCATACTCTAATAATGGCTTCACTTGGTCGTACATATCCCCTTTTTGAGGAAACTCAAAAGAATTTTCAAGAGAAGGGTTTCATCTTATCGACCATTCCTGATCAAGAGTCTTCATCTATACTTTCTTAAAATTGTTTTCGATCATCAATGTAATGATCAGAAGATCATAGTCTCGCTAGGTCAAATCCTCGCAGGCCTTCCCATTCCTCTATATAATCCTGAGATGCCATTATTCTATGAAATTCTTGCTCATGAGAAATTCTCGCGAGCTATTTATCAATTGAGCGGCGATCGCATCCGTCTAATGCTTGAATTCGCCAACCGTAGTCTTGGTAAAGGATCTTTATATCCCGATGATGTCAAAGATCCTAGATTCGCAAATTTACAAATAGTCGCCGAGAAGTATAACGTAGAAAACTTCTTTGTGAATTATGCAAGAATAAATATGAGAAATGATAAATCTCATTTGGGGTGCTCGATTGAAGAGAAAAGATAACATTGATGCTGATAAGCTGATCATGCAAGATATTGACTGGCACTCGGGCAAAAATAATGTTCCTCGGCACTCCAAAGATGAGAAGTGGTGGGTTGTTCCTTTATTTCTGAGTGGACCCTATATCGCAGGTTCTCATGTACTCCCTGCGAATCTCGCAGACTATCATCCTTGGGAATTTAAGTGGCCCGAAAAGGCAAAAGAGGTATACTTCTTATTTCAGATTTGCTTTTGCGATGTTTCTTTCCTTTTGTATTTACTAGATTTACAAAATCTTCAGATTACCAAATTGAAAAAGAGTTATAGTAGACGTCCAAAGCCAAGTACTCTGGCGATACTCCGATCGATCACGGATGAAGTAAGAAATACTTTCTTTTGTTATTTTTAACAATATTGTTGCCTCTGTTTCTTATCTTCATTCGTGTGCGAAGGTTGTTGAAGAACTAAACATTCCCGAAGCTGCGAAGGTTAAGGGCAAGAATAAAATCACTCTTCGCAAGGATAAATCTTCTGCCCCATCTTCTGCCCCATCTTCTAAAAAACGAAAAACCCATCCCTCTTCTCGTTCTAGTTCTTAATCCAGCGAGAGCTCTGATGAGGATGAAAATGAGGTTGGTACTTCCTCTGCGAAGGAGAATCACTCAATTACTTCTGCTATGGCGCAATTGTCTAGTGTCTTCTCCGATTCTATGCAAGGATTGGGAGATGATCATTTATCTCGCTACTTGCGAAGCTCTCGCTAAAATTTGCGATGCCCATTGTTAGAGGATAATGAATCTTTTCGCGGAGTTTCCCGAACATTGACCTCCGAGTTTATTAAATGCTCTCAATGCTTTGGTATGTTCATATTCCTTTGCTTCTATGTGACTTCGATTATAAGCTTTATCTTAACAATTTCTTTACTTTCCTTTATAGTCCGGAGAGCTTCCTTTGTTGTTGCCTCGGATCTCGAGAAAAGACGCGACAACCTTGAAAAGAAAGATCTCCAACTCAAAGAGAAGATCCAAGAACTAGAAACCGAAGTTGCGACGTCTCGCAAGAAAGATGAAAAAAATTCAACGGTTGGAAGTTGAGTCTACTTCTCGGAAGGATAAGATATCTACTCTTCAAAGTGCAAATCAACAACTTTATGGTAAAAAAATTTACTCTTCAAGTCGTCTTTATTTTGTCATCTGCTTTTCTTTGCACGATTTATTATTTTCGCAGACATATATAATCTCTCTGAAGAAGCCATTCTTCTCCATTCATTTCCCGAGAGCCTATGGATAATGATGTTCTTCTCACTCATCTCAACGAATCTTTAAGTAGTTCGTCAAACAAAATTGATTCCTTTCCATTAAATAAACTTCAAGCCAAATATCGTCTCTTAGAGATTGAGCATAGATCTAGTTTAGGTTTAGCCAAACGATTTAAACAAATGTATCTTGATTCCCATAAGAAAACCAAAACTTTAAGGAAGAAAATTAGTGGCCTTATAGATGACAAAGACCGCATTGCCAATAAAGGTGCACAGGCATTAGAAAAATTTCAAAAATCTCTTCTTGAAGTACAAATTGAACGAGATGAATCTCTTCGTCGAATGCCATACTTAATGAGCGAGAAGATCAAATTCGTTAAACTTCTCGTTATAAATAATGATGATGAATTCGCTTGGGCTGCGAAGGTTCTAGATAATGCCGGGAATAACTTAGGTGTTGATGTTAGCCTTCATGCCGAGCATACTTCCTTGGTTAAAGATATGATATCGACGAGAGAAGGTTGTTTATTATTCCTTTTTACTTTATTACTCCTTTTTTCTGTAGTATTGCTATTAACTTATTGTCACTTGTTTGCAGAAGCCGAGAAGAGATTTCAGACAAGAATTGAAGAACTTGAACTGAAAAAGAACAACTCACAAAGAACCTCTATATTCGCGACATCAAGTATTCCAAGTTGAAGAAACAACTGCAAGCTACAGTAGCGAATTTTAATAACGATGATGTTCGTTTTCACAATCAAACTATTGAAACAGTTTGCAATGATCACCGCATTCCTCTTAGTTCATATCCTTGTCTTCTTGATGATATTCCTGAAGATATGCCTTTCTCGGATGTCTCTGATAGTAAAGCTAGCGAAGAAGAAGAATCTGGCGAAAAGAATGATGGAATTGAAGAATCTGACAAAGAAGAAGAATCCTCAAAGAAATAACTTCTTTTTCTTCATGATGAATTCGCTTCTTGTAACATCTGTATATATACCCTTTTAATCTTCCATTTCTATAGCCCCTCATTGTAAATTTCTTGGATTACTAAATATGAATTCAATCTCTGTTTTCTTTACTTGCGCATATTAATCAAGCAATTCTTCTTTGTAATACAACTGACCAGCATTATGAATATATAAATCTATCATGTGGAAATGAATAACAAGATTTTATCCTGTTCATCCCCATACTTGCCTCTGTTATTTATTTTCAAATGAGAGATTTGATCAATTATCTCTGAGTAATGAAATCTCTGAATTTTTCCCTTATTGCTGGTAACTTTATGAAGAAATATAATCGTTTTCGCAAGCTTATTTGCTTCCTCAATTTTTTGTATGTCTATATCTTTATTTATGTTAAAGTTCATCATTGCGACAAGATCGCAGGACGTCTTCACAAATGAAGAAATCTATTGATCTTGCCTTATCATTTCTTGTGTGGTCTTATTTTGCCTTCCTAATTAAAGGTCTTATTTCGCCACCCCTCGTTGCGACAAAATCGCACGACGTCTTTACATTTTCATGTAATGACCCATTGGCCTTGTCTTATCATTTCTTAAGTATTTTTGCCTCTGCAGGATATTTTATTTGCGACAATATGACAGGCTTAAATACTCTTGCGAATGTAAAATCCCATGACATTGCCATCTTCGCGACGAAATCGCAGGACGTCTTTACATTTTCATGCAAAAACCCATTGATCTCGTCTTATCCTTGCGTTAGTATTATTGCCTCTACAGGATCATCGCACAAATATGACAAGCCTAAATTTCCTTGCGAAAATAAAGCCTCATGACATTTGCGTCTTTTGACACTTATCATCTCCCTAATGGAGGGTGCCGCCCTTATCTTCTCCCTGGTTGCCCCTTCAAGGAGGCGTACATCGGCCATACAAGACTAGCTCCTCCCATCCGGTCTTAACAACAACCAATTGTTTTCGCAGCCTCTTATCCCTTATACCTATATGGTTTATGGTTACGAGACTGCACCCTAAGTGGAGTTTTCTTCGGGCCGAGTGCGGATATACCAAGACTTGCCAAGAATGGCCTAGACACTTCAAATGCCCCAGGCACTCTTGGCTCAACCGTGTACCCCGGCGCCTTGAGCATACACTGACTCCTTGGAAGAGACCCTCGGGCGTCCAACCAGGGTATAACCTTATATATATAGTTGGAAATCCAAAGTATCTCTCCCGGATAGGCTTTCATGGGCCCCAAATCTCCATAACTCAGGTTCCGGGAGCGGTGTAACCTTTTCACCGAGCCATGTCAAGAGATACCCCCTTATATGACGCACTTTAGGTCTTACATTTGCCTCTTGCGAAATATCATTCGCGAACTAGGGTGTACGCCATAAAGGTTCATCCCATTCACTCACTCTTTCATTTTTGTTAATTCATTCAATCATTCATTTTTTTTGCGAAGCTATCGCACAATCTTACATTGCTAATTCATTTTTGTTTTTCAATTCTTCAACCAAATTGTCATACATTCTTGATGGCGAGATTCTCGCATACTTCTTCTTAAATTATTTTTTCTTCCTCTTACCCTTAACATGCTTTTGTCATTGGTTTTTGACGATTATTCATTTCTTACACTTTTTGCTCCTGCTGCTCTCTGCCTCTGCACCATTTAAATCTCTTAATGATTCCTTTCCATCATAATTTTCAACTGTTTTCATGCACTTGTTTCGCAATGTATCTTCTCCTCTTACATCTATGGTATCCACCATCAACCTTTCTCTTATTTGTTCATCTTTTGTATGTTGCTTCCAGCCCTTTCTTTGCAGCTCTCTCCTCGCAACTCTCCACGTCTATCTCATAGCATTTTTGTCCTTCCGTCCAATCTCCCTTTATAATTCCGACACCTCTAGGATGAGGAAACTTTATGCACTGATGATAGGTCGACGCTACGCCCATAATTTCGTGCAACCATGGCCTTCCGATCAATGCATTATAAGGGGACTCCACATCGACTACACAGAACAAAATTTCCGTTGATAATCCTTGCAAGGGTATTCTCATATGAACTTCTCCTTTAGGCTTATTCATTTGTGCCATTGAAACCATATATTTTATACGTCGAAGGTATCAATTCTTCATCCTTCCCACCCATAGTCTTGTAGGTATGGTAGAAAAGAATGTTTACTTGAGCTCCCGTATCAATTAAGATTCTATTGATCGCCCGACAATTCTCTGCTTCATCGTCTTCGCCATCTACGGGTTTTGGATTAATTTCCAATTTTACAACCAATGGGCTATCATGCGTCTCTCGCCTTCAGGAATCTCTTCTGCGGTGAAAGAAATAATCTGCATTTGTCATTCTTTTAACCGTGATGTCTTCGCAAAGTTCATCACTTCTTTATTATCGCATCCTCGCGAAAACCCTACGAGAACATTATCATGAAAATCTTCAATTGTTCGGTATGAGTGTACAATGGAGTTGCAAAACAAATTTTTAGCTTTCGATCCAACTTCTATTACGAATGTTTCTTTCCCCTTTGCTTGAATTTGTCCTGTGCATTTACGGCGGTGGTGGTAACAGTTGAACCTTCTCTTCACCTTTTAGAAAATGATTCAGCTTTCCTTGATCAATCATTCTGAGGATGATTCTTTTTATATTTCTGCAGTCATTTGTTAGGTGACCATGAAAGCGATGGTAAGAACAGAACTCATGACTTCTATCACTTGGTGGTGGCTCATTCCCCATATTCCATGGTGCAGGTATGTTTTCCATCAAGAGTATAGCTTCCCATATTTTTTTCCACGCTAGCATTTAATGGTGGCATTTTGATTTCCTCCCATACTACTCTGTGACTTCGCTGCCCTCCATGATAATTCTGCCTTCGACCTCCATAAGTTTCTTGTGGATGATCAAGTCTTTGAATTTTGTTATTGCCGCCACGATTGTAATAGTTCCTTTCTCTTTCAAACTCTTCCTGATCACGGCTTCCCATAGCTACTATCTTTGGCTGTCCATTATCTATTATCTTTTCTTGTTGCCCTTGCGAAGTGCTCGCCACTTGTGTTTATCAACTTGGGTAATAAGCTTGCATTCGCAGCGTTTGAATTTGTAGTCGCAAATCGGGTATGATTCCATCTCGTTTTGCCTTTCCTCTAAAGCAATATATTCCTCCCAAGTTCTCGCAACTCAGTCATTGTAATTGTATTCTTAACTCTAAAGATTTGAATATATAACAAATTGGTTGCGAACATAGCATTTATGAATGATAAAATGAGATATCTTTCATCCACTCTTCCAGCCATCTCGCTACACATCGTCTTCCATCTCACAGTTAAGTGTCTTAAACTTTCGCCAACTCTTTGTTTCAGCCCAAATACATCTTCAATTCCTGGTCGCGAGGAGTTGTTACTTATATATGCCCCTAAGAATATAGCTTGTAAATGGTTGAATGACGTGATTGTGTTTCTTGGTAAACCTTCAAACCATTTCAGTGCTTCTCCTGTTAAACTTGATGCGAAATATTTGCACAATATGGCGTCATGATTTTCCCACTGTAGCATACATCTCACATACGCTTTGATGTGTTGTATTGCGCAAGTTGTTCCATCAAAAATGCTGGTTAATGCGGGTAAATTACACTTTGGGGGTATTCCTCCTAACTGCACCTCTAGCGTAAAGGGTTTTTTCGCAGCTTCTTCGATGGCCTCATCCAATTGCCTTCTTCCTCCTCCTCTTCTATTGTTCAACATTCCTCTCATCTCTGCCAAATCTCTTAAGATTTGTTCATTTACATCAGGGTTCGAATTTATTGGTCTTTTTAGCTCTGCGTCTCTCCTTCTGCGTTCATGTCTATCTTGATTTTCTTGTCCGAAGATTTTCTTCTCTTCTTTCTCTGCGACTTTCTCCTCCATCTCGTGTTCACGAATTTGCACACCATTGTATCTATCATTTTCTCTTCTTGGTTGTCTATCAGCTCTCCTTTGTATTCTTTCATATTCTTCATTGATATTTCCATTGTTGCGATTTTGCTCGCGCCTTCTTTCTCGATTGTCATGATTGTTCTGCCGAATTGCTTCCTCCAATTCCCGTTCTTCCATTTCTACTCTTAATCTTTCCCTTTCGCAAGCTAGACGCGCTTGTTCAATATAATGCTTTTCGATGTCATCTTCAATCTCCTTTTGTTTCCTCTGTGTTTCTCTCCCATGCAATATTCTTCTTCCTTCTTCCTGATTTTCTTCATCAATTGAACCATTCTGCTGCCTATTTCGTTGGTTTCCGTTACTTTGGACATTCTGTAAAATCTCAGGACGTGGAATACACACTATTTCCCTTCTTTCGCAGCATCCTTCACCGAGATTTGGCCCTCTTTCTAGATTTTCTTCATTAACATTTTCTACAGGTAATATTCTCCTCATATCATCTCTAACCGATCCTGATCTTGATCTAGTATTACTTCTCGACCTCCTATTCTGTAACCTCATGTTTTCCATTCTTAACTCATGGTTTTGCCTTGTTAAATTTGCGCGTTCTTCCGCTTCTAATCGCCTTTCTTCATGTATTGTTTTCCTCAACGTTTCTAATGCTGCGATTTCTTCATTTCTATGAGTTGTTTCTCCCATTTCTTCTCGATTTCTCTCCTCTTGTCCATTATTTATCAATTGTTGCACTTCTTCTCTTTCTTCCATAGAATCTGATCTCCATGTATGCACACTCACCCTATCATAATCTATTACTCTATTCGGTCTTTGGTTGAATTGGTGGTTGAATTTGACCTTCTTCTCTATCTCTTGCGTTTATTCTTGATGGTTCACCTACTTCATTTCTCCTTTCTCCAGCTAATCTCCCGCTTCTCCTTACAATTGTTGGTTGTTCTGATGCATTCCTTCTTCTAGCCATATCTCAATTTTAGTAAATTGTTGAAAATTATACAAAATTTCTTTCTTGTTACTCCTGATTCTTTCAATTCACAAGGTTGATCTCTATTCAGTCCCTGTTTCTAGCGCATATGTAGTTGCAAGAAATCCCACACTACACCCCTCACTAGAATTTACTCAACTAATCCGTTTGAAGATGAATAACTATAGATTTTATTGATTATTTTCTTGAAATGTTTACAAAGAAAAATAGAACAGAGCTAAAGAAATTACAATCACTCTAAATTTTCTCTCTCCTAATGACTTGCTTAACAATTCAAAAAGAACTCTGCCTACAACAGACTTACTCACCCCTTTATATAGGGTAGTACACAGTGGATGACAGCTAAGCTGTCCTTTATTTTCGGGAATAACTCGTGAAGTATCGCAAGTGTACATATACCAATTCTCGCGACACTCCTAAATCTCGCTGAGTCTTCACATTCTTCTCATGTTCTGGCTGTCGTCATTCATTGCGTCATTTATTTTACTTCTCTGTGACTCCCTCGCGATATCGTTATTTATTAATCTCGCGAAGTATTAATGTCGCGATATTCTGATCCTACACTTTTCATATTTGGAGCGAAGCTACAAGGAAAGAAAAAGTTCTATAAAAGGAAAGCATCGCCAAAGAAGGAAAGAAAAGAGGAGTCCAAGGAGTGAAGAAGATTTTGTATATATTTATTTATTTACACTTTATTTCTTTTTATTTTTAGAAACTGTAAATAGGGTTTCATTGTTGTAATTTTTCTTTTATTTTTGGACACTTTTTGGACTTTATTTTTGGACTTGAAAATTATTTTTAAAACCCTAAGGAGGGTTAAAAATTAAATAAAATTGTTTGCAGGGAAGGACGACAGTTACGATACTGTCTCGGCCCCTCGGGTTCGTACACTGACATAGGAGTCGGTGGCCTGAGTCGACTTCAACGGTTCATCGCCCGTCTGGTACGGGAGGTAACACTTTATATACCCACGAATCCCCTGTCAGTGGGTTTTATTTTGTGTGACAACTCACACCCCTGCAATAGAATGTCGAACTGGTATTACAATAGCCAATACAACGAATATCCGACTGATTTTCAAAATGGACATTACTTTGACCATAGTGTGAATAGTGGTTGGGAACATCAAACTTTTGAAGGTTATGGTCCATACCATGGTGAGCCCAATTACTATCCACACTTCAACCGGTCGTACGAGCAAAATTCTTCTCTACTAGAGTCAACACGTAAGTTAGCTGAGTCGACACGTAAGTTAGCAGAAATGAATAACTTGGTTATGGACGAAAGCAATGCAACGAGTGAAATTTCTTTCCTAGATTCAATCAGGAAGTCATGTGAGTCGACTCGGAATCTTTTGTTAGAGGCCCAGAAAACAACTGCTCAAAATAATCTTAATTTCCAATATAGTGTTTCCAATAGTACCCTTGAAAATGAAGATAGTTATTCACATAATCAAGATGACGAGGTTAAACTTGGTAACACTACTTGTTTAGATGAGGTTCGACCATTTTCATGTTATTATAATGATGATTATGATGAGGATAGTGTTGATGAAGAATCGGATACATATAAGCATAGTGATCAGGAATTTATTACTCTAATTGGGCTTTACAATGATAATATTATTTCTAGTTCGAATCCAAATAATTTTAATAATTATTTACCTATTCAAAAGGACGAGGATTTGACTAGAGATACCACCGTTTTAGACGATGTAGTATTTTCTTATGATTACAAAGCCGATGATGGTTTAGAGGAGCGGGTTTATCCTGAGAATAATGTTTCCGAGTCTAGCAATTTAGAAACATTAGTCTTAGAAAAAGAATATGAATTCGTCGAGATGAGTGAGGATGTACCTGACTTAGAAGAATCAATTGACCATTTTCAGGAATCAAATGACCTTGAAATTAGGGAAGTTGTGACTAGTCTATCTAGAGACACTGAAAACTCTAAGTTTGGGGGTGATTATCGTTCTCCATCTGACTCTTACAGAAATCCCTCACTCGGGACTTGATATATGTGCCTCAACCATTGTGCCTGATTACCTTCATACTAGCTCTCCCGAACCTAATAATGTCCAGGAAGAAGTTCAGTTGTTAGAAACCCATCCTATGGTTGATGTGGTTTGCCGAGGATATGATACCCAGATTGATTTTGTTTTCCCACAAAATATTTTTCAACCAATTGTGGGAACGTATATGTTTCAGATGTGTCAATTATTAAGTTTTGATACTAAACCTAAGTACTTTAGGATTTTGGAATAGACACATTTGTTTAAGAATGACCACCACTTCAATTATGGTCATCTATGTAAGTCAAATTTGAGTGACTTTAAGGATCCGCAGTTATTTAGGTTATTATTATGTGCTTCTAAGTTTTTATTTGAGTTTTTCCAGACTCTAATACCTGAATCGGATCTTAGCTACGAGGAAATGCAACCCATGATTTTTTTTTATTTGGACCCAGTTATAGAACCTGAACCTGAACCACAGCTAGATGTAGTTGTCTTAAACAGGAAACTAGACAAGGGTGTGCTTTATTTGTTTATTCTCTTGGTAGGTTGCATATTACTTTTATTTGTGATAGCTCTATTTGGTTTTGATGACCCACAGAAATTCTGGCTATTACTTTATGATTTTATGAGGTGACTAATCCTTTCTTAGTCTGGCTGAAGACTTTAAACTTAGCACTTCTTGGGAGGTAACCCATTCTCATGCAACACGGTAATATCTTTCCTTATCTCTTTTGCTTCAAATGGTAACAGTTTCTCCTTGTTCATGCTTTAAATTTTATCTTTAGAATATTGAGGACAATGTTAGATTTAAGTTTGGGGGTATGGGAGAAAAATTTTAGTTGCATTAATAAACTCCAGAGCCTAGAAATTTATGCTTATTAAGGATGACACTTACCAATCTAAGTGGATGGAAGCATCTTGGTTGTAGGAGTTGAGGAACCAATCTGATTAGATGGAAACATCTAAAGAGTCTATTCATAAAAGCACAGAGCTCATGTGTTAAAAATAACATGGTAGTTTCGCCATATCTCGTTGTGTCCTTTTCACTTCTGTTTTTTTGTTTTTGTTGTTTTTTTTTTTAAAAAATATGTTTCTCTAAGTGATTAGGTGGGGCTCACGAATCAAGTTGTTACCACTGCTAGGGTGAAATAGAGTGATTAAGATATTCAAAAAAAAAAAAAAAAAAAAAAAATTGAGACCAGACCATCAGACCAAACGGAATAAATAGTTCAATAAAATCGACCACTGGTTCCCTTGTATATGCCAGTTGTGTTGACCTAGAGTTAGGATTATCGACCGTTGGTTCCCTTGTATATGCCAGTTGTGTTGATATTAGTCAGACCGATCTCACCATTAGGATAGGTTCATTTTGGCAAAAAGGGCCTTGAGGCAGATATGAGAAACACCGTTCACCTAGTCAACATCAAAACCATCTATGTTTTTCTATATATCCATCTCTTAATCTATCCATGTGATTTGTTGACTCTGGATATTGATGTCCATAGTGCGACTATCTGAGTAGAGCTCTGTCACTTATATATGAATTTTAGTATGCTTGAGTGCAAACTCGTGTACAGCAATTGGAATTTCGTATCAGGATACTTCCTCATGTAGTCAATAAGTATGCCAACCAAGGAGATTCTTTAGTGCCTTCCAAGGTTTTGCGTAGATAGCTAGAGTCCGGAGTAAAGGTTTTGTGGGTATATCTCTTGTAAGCCCTCCCGAGACTATAACTCGGCCACTAGGGACACCTAGGGGTTTAAAGGCTTGTTGCATACGCTAAATGCAATCGCGATGCTTGCGACAGTGAGTTAGGATTTTATTTTTGTATTTTAGATTTTCTCGGGACTAGCAAATAATAAGTTTGGGGGTATTTGATAGACGCATTTATGTATCTATTTTGGTCTCAATTTCCTATATTGCTAGTACCCATTTTTGTACTTATTTTGGTATTTTATCTCTTTGTAGGTGTTTTTGGAGAAATAAGTTTTTGCGGCGAAATTGGCTCGAAAAGTGGTCCTAGAAGAATATTACTAGAATATTACAGGCACCCCGGAAGTATGTTGGAGATACTCCAGAAAAGTTATATTGACATCCCAAAAGAATTGCTAAAGGGACCCCATCAGAGGATACAGGGTAACCAAATTACTAAGGGGCTACCACCTTCTATTCGCACCCCTGGTATGGATAAGGGGCACTCATCCCCTAGCTTTTGAAAATTCAATTTGGCGGGAAAATTTCTTTCACGCTGCAGATTTAGGGTTCGGAAGTTGGACATGATTTAACGAGATTCAATCGTTGATTCTCATGGATTGGACCTGTTATGGATATACAAGAATGTTTTGGGTGTTTTATTTATTTGACTGGATTTGGTTAGAAACTCGATTTGAAGTAAAACAGGGTCTCAGGATTTTTGAAAATTTCTGGGCAAGATTTGGTCGACGTTTTGTTGGATTTTCTCGATAGTTGGATGTGGTATTAGTTGTTCCAACACAACAGGATTGTTACTCGTGGTAGAATTGAGAGAAAATAGGAGTTGTACACTGAAACAGGGAAGTACATTGATGAGATATCTTCCAGATTTCTTTCTTCTGTTTGGTAATTACGTGTATAGTAGGAGATTATATTCTCCAAGGATTCGTACAGATCATGTTTGAAGAGATTTTGGAAGTTTTCAAACATCCTAGAGACATTTAGGAGAACACAGTAACGCGTTAAGAAAGAAAAAGGGGAAGGAAAAGCCGAGACTTTTGTTGGAAGACATGGGAGATTTTATCGAGAGATTTTCTACCTGTTGTGTATATATAGACATCTGGGAGGTCGATCAAGGGCGATGGAGACCTAGGGGTAGTTGCAGAAAAGAAACGAAGGTTGCATCGGTTTTCGATCATCACAGAAAAGAAGGAAGAAGAATACAAAAACACCGTCACCTTTTCTTTCAAATTTGTAACACTTTGCCAACAATTATTACTGTTAGGATTTCTCTGTAACACTGCTTTCTGTAACAGCAGGTTATGTAACCTATTTAGCCATGAGTTATTATTTTGAGCGTGTTTTTGATATGAGGAGCTAGACCCCCACACTGGGACAACGGAGGAAGCCATTTTCACAATTGGTTGGTAACTATAGTTGATTCTTTATGACTTTTGCACTAGTTTTAATTGTATTATGATTTTTATCAATTGATTGTGATTTTGTTTGATAGTGTATGCTTAGTCTAAGAACTTTTGATGCACTATGCTTATGATTTACAATTAATGTTTTACAAAATCTACTTTTGGCAAAGAAATAGAGTCTAAAAAAGTGCTAGAATTGTTATGAATCGTTATATGAATCAATTGAATGTGATTAGTGGTGAAATCCTAAGTCTCAGTCTCTCGTAAAATTGTTATTACTTCTATTTAAATCTAAAATCAATCTCCACACGTCCGAGTTGAACGAAATTTTACTACCACTTTCTACAACTTGTTAAAATCACATCAGATAGCAACGCATGCGAGTTCGACCGAGCAGTGCTCCAACAAGGTTTACATTGCTTGGCCTTCACGTATTTAGTTCGGTTCAAGAATCCGACCCGAAAATACAAAATAACGACTCCAAACGTGCCCTTAGGCCTTCCAAGATATTTATACACGTTTTCCTACTAGTTAAGTACGCGTACCAGTCCGCGAACTTCAAATTCCAACAGAAATTTTCGGAATTAAAGTATGCGTACCCGTCCGCATACTTTACTATCTTCGGTATTCAATAAAAGCTTGTTTTCGCCACAACTTCTTCATCCGAACTCGGAATGACCTCATTCTTTTTGCATTCTTTTCCTATTTCAATTATATTCAAGATGGTGATGAGAAATCCTTAATTTGAGTTAGTTAAGATTGGTATTTGAGTGTTTTGCTCCTTTTCGTCGCACTTCTTGCACTTCTCTTGGACTTAGGCACTTGGATACTTGGGATAATTCTATTCTTAGTTCCTTTTAGCACTTGGTATCTCCTTTTTGGATGATTCACCTAATAGAGGCAAATAAGAGAAAACAAGAGTAATAATACGAAAATATGCAAGAATAATAGCTAAAACAAGTATGGAATGGACACTAAAATCATATGAATTATGCACTTATCACCTACAAAAGCAACTTGATGAGATTTCTGAAGATGGTGACTCAGAAATTGATCAAGATGTTTGTTAGAGCATATCTCGGTTAAACCCACCAAGAATTGGTATGTCAAGTTTGGTTGTCATATTTTAGTGAATCAAAACTCATGTTAAGAGTCGCTTGATTATGTACTAGAGTCAACTTCATTTAGGTTAGCTTGAAAGTATTAGGATAATGAGACTTTACAGGTATTGTGAAGACTTGAAGATGTCAAGAAGCAAGGAGCTACAACGACAACAATCATCCTTCCACTTGAGGTTAGTGATATTTGACTTGAACTGTTTCATTCCCTAACGTATCTTTCAAGTCGTGCATATTGAAAACAAAACTGTGAAGCATATTTGAACTCTAGATAGACATAGTATTAAGGGATACAATACGAGGTTTATTGCTTAACCATTAAACTTTGTAGATAAGACATCGCCATAATCATTTGAATGCTATTGTGATTATGTATGGGTATGAGGTGAGGAATTCATCCTAGGGAACAATGTTTTACATGTGTTCTAAGGAAGTAAGTTCATAAACTTGTTTGTGAATCGAAAAGGAAATCGCCAGGCGTTATTGGGATTGTTATTCATTGCATATCTTGTGAACATCCAATATGTGTGATTTAGTATAACCGTTCATAACTTTTTGTGTTCTTGGTAAAACTATTCACAAACGCCTGACTTATGTATTGGTATGACTTTTATTAGTGAAAACGATAGGGTTTGTGATTTTATGTCTGACCAAATATGGGAAAGGGGAACCGATCCTAGTAAGATGTGCGGTACATCACAAAGGGGAACCGATCCTTGTATGAGGTGCAGCAAGGTTTATAGCAGAAAGGGTAACCAATCCTATGGACATGTGCAACACATATAAGTTAGATACCATATATATGTGGGGAACCGATCCTAGTACCTAGTCAACCGAATTTTGGAAAGCTAGTGTGACTATGCACAATACTCATATGGAAGGTAAAACCGAAACTTGTTTTGGTAGAACCGTTAAACCCATGATTTGTGATTGAATGTTACTTGATCAATCGCATAGTTCTTGAAAGTCATATGAACCAATTCTAAACTTGTTTGGAAGTGTGGCAAATCGGTTTTAAGGTTGTAAGTGTGAAAGAGAACTTACAAAGTTAAGATGTCGACATACTTTGAACACGTGCTATGAATGTTTATTATTTAATTGTTCAAAGTTATTCCTTAATAGCTAAGGGAAGAGAATCCCAGGATCGAAACATAAATAAGTTAAGAATCTTTTAATTAAGGTTATTAACTTCATTTTTAGGAAAATAAGAATTAGTAATGTGCATTTACTAATTAGAGATTTTCTGAGAGATTTCGATCATTATTTTTGGACAGAGCATTTCCAGGAATTATGGAAACCGAATTTGTGCTTTAATGAATGTCTTGAGAATATTTTCGGTTTGAAATTCCTTGGTGTCCAAACTTCCTTGTCTATAAATACTTGAAGTTTACCTTTCTAGCAAACTAATCCTTCGTAACAGCAAACTACCTCTTGTTGTGCTGCTACTGGTGAAGCCGCCTATTCGGAGAGGAGAGTAACCTAATTAGGCGAAATCTCTTACGACCGCTCAGTTTAAAGTCTTCTTTGGGATTGAGAAGCTCTATTAGTACCGTTGGTGGGAAACTAGATATTTGCAGTTTATCTTTTGTTTTCATTGATTTGATTAACTAACGGTGGTTGAACTTTGATTGCACCTAGTTTGTTTATGGTTGAGAATCTTCTCTTCTGATATAAGATTCACTAAAACTAGTTCAGAGTTTCTACAGGGATCTTTAGACTGTTGTTAGTTCTAAAGACAATCTTGTGATAATCCATTGTTAACAGACTCCGTTCTGTGCGTGATTGATCACAAGAGATTCAAGTGATTGTGTGCAGGTGTTTATTGAAGATCAAAGAAGATTTGAAGATAAAGAAGAGTTTGAAGATTTCTGATTTGTGGGTTCATAATCTTTGGTGTGCACAATACTTGTTTGGTAAAAAGAGGATCCAATTAATAATCGGTTTATCTTTATGATAGATTGGAATTATTAATTGAGTAGATCAGCATCAACACAATTCTTTGGATTAATAGTGTTGTTGGCTTAATATTAAACGATTACTTCGGTAATTGAACATAAGATAGATCTAAGGAACTGACGAAGGAGTTTATGTTAAGATAAACAGAAGAGCCTTTGTCCGACTCATATCACTTGGTTGAAGAGAGTTGATACTAAACAGATTTGTTGTTCCTTTACTGTTTGGAATACGAACCAAAGGAATTGTTCCAAGTACGTGACTTATTCATAGGTCGGAGGCGTGGGAATACATATAGAACTAGGTGAACTATATGTTTAGTTGCTTGGTCTTAACTATACGAAGTTAGGTGTAATTTTGTGTAGCGGCTTAATCCTGAGAGTATTCAACTCTGGACAAGGTCCCGGGTTTTTTTTGCATTTGCGGTTTCCTCGTTAACAAAATCTTGATGTGTCATTTACTTTATATTT
The DNA here is from genome assembly GCA_023531295.1 of Papaver armeniacum. Taxonomy (NCBI): domain Eukaryota; kingdom Viridiplantae; phylum Streptophyta; class Magnoliopsida; order Ranunculales; family Papaveraceae; genus Papaver; species Papaver armeniacum. The sequence goes on along the minus strand of JAJJWW010018493.1, from coordinate 728,709 downwards.
CCGCATTATAATTTTTTTATTATAATTAAAGTAAATCACACAAACGTTAATTCCTATTTACTTGATAATTGAATCCTATTGTGTTTGGTTAAGTCTGAACCTTTTTATCAAGTAACATACTTCGTTGTATTGTCTCGATCTCGTATCCATAGACGATCACACGAAGTGTGAACCGATTAGTTGTATTGTCTCGACTCAGTCCATAGACAATCACTTTCGGAGAAAGGACTTATAGGTATGAAAAGTTTTAGCTTGAGGTATGTTTGGGTACCCTCGCCTTTTCAATTGGTATCAGAGCAGGCAAACACGAAAGATCTAACAATCTGTGTTTGGTGTGATCCAACCTATAAGAATGAACTCGAGTTCTCATGAATCGACTTCAATTAACGTACCGCCAAGATTTGACGGAACAAACTATCTATGCTGGAAATCTGCTATGAGATCTTTTCTTCAATCACGGGACTTTAATACTTGGCTATTAGTCGTCGATGTTTATATTCGTCCTAAGATAGAAAATTCGGAAACTGAGTTTAAACGCTTAGTAGAGTTTTCGAACGAAGAAAAGGCTCTTGCAAAGCAGAATTCAGATGGTTTGAATGCTATAATACATGATGTAAGACGTGATCTACAACATCATGTATCAACATGTCAAACTTCGAAAGAAGCTTGGGATAATCTTCAGATCGTATTCGAAGGAAATTCATCAGAGAAAGAAGCTAGACTTCAAACTCTCACTTCCGATTGGGAAAACCTTCGAATGGATGACAACGACACTTTTTAAGAGTTTCATATTAAACTCTCTGAGATAATTAATGTTTCTTTCTCGTTAGGAAAGACTATTTCTGAAAAGGATATAGTATGCAAGATTCTCAGATCCTTGCCATCTAGATACGATTCTAAGAAGCATGCAATCATAGAAGCAAACGATCTTTCAACTCTCTCACGAAGCACACTCGTTGGAAAGTTAAAGATCTTTGATCATGAATCACAGTCTATTCAAGGTAAAGGAATCGCTTTTAAAGCTGCAAGAATTCTGAAAGCTCCAATGGAGAGGAATAGACAGATGGATGATTCAGATGAACAGAATGCTGAAAATTCTGATGATGAAATTGAACAATCATTGTCATTGATTACTAGATAGTTTCGAGATCTCTTAAAGAAAAGAAATAAGAGATTCGTTAAGAATACTTATCGATCTTCTCGCCCACATGATCGAGTTCCTGTCAAAACAGATCATGATTTATATGATGAATATCAGCCGCAGTACTTCAAGTGTAAAGGGTTTGGTCATATTACTAAAGACTTTCCCAATCTTAAGAAATACACTGGAAGCAAGGCATTGGCTGTAACTCAAGACGAGACCTCTGATTCATACGATTCTGAAGAAGAGGAAACAGCTAATATTGCATTAGTTTTCAATCTTATTTCTTCCTCCTCCATTAGTGATTTACCCATTTTAAGAATGGACATGTCTTCCGATGTTATTATATAACCTAATGGTTGTAGATGGTGGATTTTCGACAAAGGCTAAAATCGTAAAACCATAATTGTACATACTCCTGATCCAGCAATCATATGAGTATTGAGGCTCATGTCTCTCATCGAAGCATGAAAGCTCATGCCGCAAGAACCTCTGACTGAGAATACTGTCTCTCAGAGCACATGTAGATGTGTAGTCTCTCAACTGAGGCAACGAAATATCTCATGAATACTGAGCAATTTCAGTAATTACTTTTATATAGAATCGAACGATTGGACGGCTCCTAGACAGCTTGCCTGCTAGTATAGAGCAATAACATCTTCAGGATGTAACAATGTTTTCCCTGACTATATAAAAGAAATATATGACGCTTTAACAAGCTCGTATTAATCAATTCTCAAATAATTAATGCACCTAGACAACACGCCTGCTAGTATAGAGCCATCAATTAATTATTTATAATCCTTAAATTCATTAACTGAATATTCGGAAATATTCTACGTTCTTCATAATATTTCATTACTTCAATTCGTGGTTCTTCCCAGCAGAATTCCATGGGTTAGTAATAAATATTCAACGTACGGGCATCTGAGCCGCTATCGAGTAAGCCCCGACCAAAATGGTGCAAGTGTACTCAGCAATAATGTAATAACGAGCACCTAAATGCACGAACGAGCATTCCAAAATACGAAGGAACGATGAACCTATGCAAAATAGGAAGAAAAAATAATAATAATAAAATATTAGCTAAGGCGCTAGGGGACTGGGCCCACCGGCCGGCCAGTCACGCCGTGGCCAATCCCACGCCTAATTCTCTATTTTATTATTTTTTTATTATTTTTCCTTGATCTCATGAAAATTCCTTCATTTGAACAAAATTCCTTCGTTTCAAGGAAACTCCTCAGTTTCATGGCGTTTCCTTCACATCAAGGAAATAATAAAAATTAGGAAAGGTGTCGCGGGACCGAGCTCACTAGCCGGCCAGTCATGCCCTAGTTGTGGCCGGTCCCACACCTTGCATTCCTTATTATTTTATTATTATTATTTCCTTCATCCCATGAAATTCCTTGATTTCATGATATTTCCTTCACATCAAGGAAAAGATATAAAATTAGGGAAGACTCACGGGACCGGGCCCTAGCCGGCCGACCATACCCTAGTCGTGGTCGGTCTCATACGCCCCTTATTTTATTATTATTAATTATTATGGTTTCCTTCATCTCATGGAAACTCCTTCACTTTAAGGAAAACTCCTTTATTTCAACAAACTCCTTGATTTCATGATATTTCCCTAAAATCATTAAAATAAAATAAAATTAGGAAAAGTGCCATGGGACCGGGATTATTGGCCGGCCGGCCATGCCTTGGAAATAACCGGTCCCACACTTCATTATTCCTTCATTTTATTATTATTATTATTATTCCCTTCATCTTATGAAGTTTCCTCAGTTTGAGAAAAAACCTTGATTTCTTCATATTTTCTCAAAATGTTGCTCAAATGCACGCCAGAAAATATCAAAATTCTCAGGACTGAGACATGGACACTTTGGTGACATGAGCATATTACCTTAACCGACCAAGGTTGGCTCTTTGGCTTGCAAGAGGCCGGTACCACATACTTTCATCATTTGACCTAATTTATTCACATTAGGTTCAACTCTTCCAAACAATTTTGGATTTTCATGAAACGATCGTCAATCGATCCCATGACCAACCAGTGCCGGTTTCATGACCCCTTGGTCGGCCCCTCATCTCTTCATAATTAGGTTTTATCACCTAAGGCTCAGACGAGCATTATTTTAATAAATGATTAAACCGGCATTTAATCATCCTTTCACCAACTGGTCTTCAAGAGACTTTGGTATTTGCTCACTCGAGCATCTGGGCGCTACATGGTTGATCCATCATCCCATGTAGCCGGTCCCTCCTTCACTCCGTGGTTGATTTTCAATAAATCGTCAATTAATCTGCAATTGATCAAAATTAGGGTTTTCGAATCCAAGGTTCATAATTTCAGATTCAAACGCTAATAATTTTATGTTGATTCCATGATCAACACTTTAATTATTATACTTGGTTCAGTGGCTTCATTTGGTCCTGCTACCAATAATTCATCAAACGAGCAACATTTGCTCAAATGAGCAATATTTGCTCAGACTAAGGAATGTTCAACATTTCATCAAGTGAGCAATATTTGCTCACCTTAACTATCACCATTTATTCAAGAATTATACCTCTGTCTCAACAGACACGTTCAATTCATGAGTCTTAGAACATTTGCAAATCACATTCGACTCAGCAATACAAGGACTCATCGTCCCATAAAGTCAGCAACTGACTAACTAAATACACGTCTGCCTTGCAGACTCCACAATCACGAGACATCAATCGTGTCACATGGGGGATATCAACTAGGGTTTTGTTCTAGCGGTCTACGGCACGTGTGTTCATACACACGATGAGAATGTGAGCAAGTCGTGCAAGCAGTTGGAGGAGTTAGCAAAGTAGTGGGTGGAAAATCAACCAAGTCTCCGCACGATGAGCAACTGGTTTTGACACGATTTCCACTTCCCCACTCTTTAACTCCAGCAACTGTCACACTTCATGGGATCAAGGTGTCTACAATTCTTTCAATATAAATAAGTCTCTGAATCATGATTGAAAAGAGAGTCTTTCGTCGAACAGACGACAAGAGATTAAGAACTCAATGTCTGAGCAATTACTCTCAACAGAGCAAATTCAATCAATCAGAACTTATCTTATTTCTTCACGCAGAATACACAACACACCTACAATATTCGATCACCATTGATCTCACACATTTTCTCAGCTTCCCTCCTACAGATCGACCAATCCTCTTTTGTGACCGAATTGACTCTGGAATGGCCATTGTCTTGGTTTAGGCCGGATTCCTACAGATTAATCTCTCGAATTCAAAGCATTCCCTTTTTGCAGTGCATCTGTGTGAGGTTAGACAGTTCGCTCGGTTCAAGGAGTTTCCTCTGCACAGTCGTCTCCTCAATTCCTTAAAAACCAGCTACTCGTTTTGCCCCATTTACAGATTGGCGACCACAGTGAGAGATCATTCTCTCAGTTGCAATCCCATTTCTCACAAAAGATGGCCGGTTTTAGGTCTGGTTTATTTACCAATTCTGGTTCAACAACTGACACTAATATCGCAAGCTCTAGTGGTACCGCTAATACCACTCCTCCGGCGCAACCTGCCAATACTACTCCTCCAAATACTGGTGCTTCAGTGATCACTCCTGCAAGCGATGGTACTGGCGCCATCAACAATCCTCTCTTCGGTCGGTCTCCTGAAGAAGTCAGTGAAAATCCGTCTACCATAGGTGATTTCATGAAGGTGCAAGAGACTCTTGCCAAGAATCAGGTTGACATGGCTGCCACTCAGAAAGAATTATGCAATTATCTCAAGACCCTTACAAACAAGATGTCAGAGAAAACTCGGGAGAAAGGAAAAGCTAAAGAAATATCTTCAGACGCTGATCCTGAAGTCAGTCCAATCCATGTAGTAGATGATGAGGACGTTCTTAAGGCTGCATACAATCCACCGGCGAAAGAACCGTCTAGCTTTATCACTCGTAAAGACTTGGAACGCCTTTTGTAGGATCGTGGAAAGACCAATACGCCATTTGTCCACCATCACCAACCTCCATACCTTGCTGCTACACAAAGGATTCCTCTTCCAAAAGGTTATACCTCTCTAACGTTCACACTCTACAACGAAACGGAGAATGCTCGAGAACATGTCTCTCAATTCCTGGAAGCACTAGGCGAACATGAACACAATCATATCGTTTATTTAAAAGAGTTCTCAAAGTCTCTGACAGGCCGAGCATATACTTGGTACAACAACAATGCACCAGGGAACATCACTGGCTAGGGAGAAATTGTTAATGCCTTCTACTAGAAATACTTCTTCGTCTCAGAGAAGATCACAATCTCTGATTTAGGAAGAATGTCTCAGAAAAACAATGAACATCCGAACGATTATGTGAAGAGGTTCAGAGGCCTAGCCTTGGATTGTCATGACCTGAATGTCACTGAACAATAACTGGTGGACTTGTGCATCAACGGAAGGATCCCAGTCTACAGATCCTTGCTGGAAAATCTCCGGTTCCAGACTTTCTCAGAGCTTCATGAAGCAGCCAAACGATCAACGACTACTGCACCCGGTTTACTGGAAAGAGCAAAGTCTGCAAGATCGAGGAACCTCGAAGCAGCCGACGCCTAGTCAACAATCAGTACAATCTCCATTCTTTAACAAACGTTGTTTCTGAAAGGAATGAAAGGAAAGCCGAGACACAGCATTGAAGCGCTTCTCAAACATCCCAGGATCCTCTGAGGGCGCAAAGAAAAGATAACCAATCTTGAAATGCACAAACCTCGACCCGACATCAACGAACGGGGAAATGATCAGACATACTCAAACTTCTATATTCTCATGAAGGAGTGATCGAGTTACTGGAAGTATGGGTTCAAGATGGTGCGATCAAATTGTCGTTCATCGGGAGAGAGCCAACTGAAGAAGAAATGGAGAATCCCAGGTATTGTCGCCTTCATAGGTTCATCGATCATCCAACAAGTAACTGTAGTATTTTGAACCACATCTTCAAAGAGAAGGTTGATCCATAATAACTTCAACTGGGGACTAAAGGACTACACAAGAATCCTCTCTAGTCAGAACCTTTACACTCTCTGAACAACCAGTCAAAGAAGCAGTTCAATTATTGATCGAGCATATCAGTGAATTGCTCTATCTGTCTAAGGCACAAAGGAAATATATGTTCACAACACCGAATTACATTGTGTCAGACATCTGCCTATCCCGGAAATACTCCTTAAACCCTCATCCACAGACAAGGAGATGCATAAGGATGCTATTTTTTTGTTTTTGCATAAGGATGACAACATGATGATATTTCGATATCAATTCTCCCTGGAAGAAGATGCAATCATATCGGATAAGTGGATGCGAAATTTAAGGTAACAATGTTGTTAGTTAATTGTTTTCCTGTTTAAGAAAAGCCTGAGTTTATTTCATATATATTTATTGCTTTTGCTTAACAAAATTTCGGTACAATTGATGTTTATTCCATTATGTGTGTATGGATGTTTGTGTGATTCAGTTAGTTCTGGTTAATAAAAACTATTGTTATCTTGCTTTATTGTGTGGTATCAATTGTTTAGGCTTACAAAATTTCGGTGCTTTTAATGTCTATGTTGTTTCAATTGCTTCCGGTTGAGGTGAATAATTATGCAAGTTGATTTATTTGGTTTGTATGAATTATTTATGGCTTAACGAAATAAAAGGTTTACGGGATGAGTTGTTTAGTCCAATTCGATTCCGGATAAGAGAAACTAAGTTAATTCTGATCTTAGTTAGACTTATCAAAGTGAGGTTTCAGTTATTCAAGTCTAATTGAATCCTTAACAAGAAATGCTAGTTAACTAACCTAGTACTTATCTTGTTTAAAATTGAAAGGTCTAAGTTTATGGATAATTAAAACCTGATGAGAAAAATAGAGTTATCTTTATTTTGGTCTTATCTAATTAAGCGATTGTTTTTGTACAATCGGTTTAGCAAAGGGACTAAGGTGCTTAGTTGATTTTTGATTTGCTAAACTAAAATGGAAAAATTGTTTTGGACAATTGTTTCCTTGGTAACATATCAAAATAAAACTACTTGTAGTTTCGGTTTTTGATATTGGTTACCAGAACATGGTGTGTGGAACCCTCGTGCCTAACTCTACAGGTTGCAAGTCTGTTTTGAGATTTGTAAGATTCTTTTCGTGTTGTCCTTTATTTTTCGTTTCTTTGTCATTTTGTGACAAAAAGAGGGAGAAATATATGGAGTAAACAAGTGATACTGGCATTGATTTTATATTGATTGGTATCGCTAAGGAAAAGAACATTGGTGCTTAAACGTTTTATCTAAACGAAAGAGTGAAAGCACAGACTAAGGCGGAGTAACATATCATATGAATTGGTATAAAAAAGACGTGCGGATTGAATATCTACCTATCTTACTTAGGGAGAGTATTAGCTTTGTTATTATAATGTCAACAACGACATTTTCAAGGATTGAATGTAAGCAGTTTACTGTGCTGTTGAATTCGGGAATCAAGCGTATGTGTAATGAATTCTTGTAATTTGTTTATCCATATGATGTAAGAGTTTTTTCACTAAAATTGACAAAGGGGGAGATTGTTAGAGCATAGCTCGGTTGAACCCACCAATCATTGGTATGTCAAGTTTGGTTGTCATACTTTAGTGAATCAAAACTCATGTTAAGAGTCGCTTGATTATGCACTAGAATCAACTTCGTATAGGTTAGATTGAAAGTATTAGGATAATGAGACTCTACAAGTATTGCGAAGACTTGAAGATGTGAAGAAGCAAGGAGCTACAACGACAACAATCATCCTTCCACTTGAGGTTAGTGATATTTGACTTGAACTGTTTCATTCCCTAACGTATCTTTCAAGTTGTGCATATTGAAAACAAAACTGCGAAGCATGAACACTCTAGATAGACATAGTATTAAGGGATACAATACGAGGTTTATTGCTTAACCATTAAACTTTGTAGATAAGACATCGCCATAATCATTTGAATGCTATTGTGATTATGTATGGGTATGAGGTGAGGATTTCATCCTAGGGAACAATGTTTTACATGTGTTCTAAGGAAGTAAGTTCATAAACTTGTTTGGGAATCGAAAAGGAAATCGCCAGGCGTTATTGAGATTGTTATTCATTGCATATATTGTGAACATCCAATATGTGTGATTTAGTATAACCGTTCATAACTTGTTGTGTTCTTGGTAAAACTATTCACAAAGGCCTGACTTATGTATTGGTATGACTTTTATTAGTGAAACCGATCTTAAGTAATCACCTCAGATGGCATGATCGGGTTTGTGATTTTATGTCTGACCAAATATGGGAAAGGGAACCGATCCTAGTAAGAGGTGAAGTACATCACAAAGGGGAACCGATCCTTGTATGAGGTGCAGCAAGGTTTATTGCAGAAAGGGGAACCGATCCTATGGACATGTGCAACACGTTTTTAGGCAAAGGGGAACCGATCCTATGGACATGTGCAACACATATAAGTTAGATACCATATATATGTGGGGAACCGATCCTAGTACCTAGTCAACCGAATTTTGGAAAGCTAGTGTGACTATGCACAGTACTCACATGGAAGGTAGAACCGAAACTTATTTTGGTAGAACCGCTAAACCCATGATTTGTGATTGAATGTTACTTGATCAATCGCATAGTTCTTGAAAGTGAACCAATTCTAAACTTATTTGGAAGTGTGGCAAATCGGTTTCAATGTTGTAAGTGTGAAAGAGAACTAACAAAGTTAAGATGTCGACATACTTTGAACACGTGCTATGAATGTTTATTATTTAATTGTTCAAAGTTATTCCTTAATAGCTAAGGGAAGAGAATCTTAGGATCGAAACATAAATAAGTTAAGAATCTTTTAATTAAGGTTATTAACTTCATTTTTAGGAAAATAAGAATTAGTAATGTGCATTTACTAATTAGAGATTTTCTGAGAGATTTCGATCATTATTTTTGGACAGAGCATTTCCACGAATTATGGAAACCGAATTTGTGCTTTAATGAATGTCTTGAGAATATTTTCGGTTTGAAATTCCTTGGTGTCCAAACTTCCTTGTCTATAAATACTTGAAGTTTGCCTTTCTAGCAAACTAATCCTTCGTAACAGCAAACTACCTCTTGTTGTGCTGCTACTGGTGAAGCCGCCTATTTGGAGAGGAGAGTAACCTAATTAGGCGAAATCTCTTACGGCCGCTCAGTTTAAAGTCCTCTTTGGGATTGAGAAGCTCTATTATTACCGTTGGTGGGAAACTAGATAATTGCGGTTTATCTCTTGTTTCATTGATTTGATTGACTAACGGTGGTTGAACTTTGATTGCACCTAGTTTGTTTATGCTTTAGAATCTTCTCTTCTGATATAAGATTCACTCAAACTAGTTCATAGTTTCGACAGGGATCTTTAGACTGTTGTTAGTTCTAAAGACGATCTTGTGATAATCCATTGTTAACAGACTCCGTCTAGTACGTGATTGATCACAAGTGATTAAAGTGATTGTGTGCAGGTGTTTATTGAAGATCTAAGAAGATTTGAAGACAAAGAAGAGTTTGAAGATTTATGTTTTGTGGGTTCATAATCTTTGGTGTGCACAATACTTGTTTCGGTAAAAAGAGGATCCAATTAATAATCGGTTTATCCTTGTGATAGATTGAATCGATTAATTGAGTAGATCGGCATCAACACAATTCTTTGTATTAATAGTGTTGTTGGCTTAATCTTAAACGATTACTTCGGTAATTGAACATAAGATAGATCTAAGGACCTGACGAAGGAGTTTATGTTAAGATAAACAAAAGAGACTTTGTCTGACTCATATCACTTGGTTGAATAGGGTTGATACCAAACAGATTTGTTGTTCCTTTACTGTTTGGAATACGAACCAAAGGAATTATTCCAAGTACGTGACTTATTCATAGGTCGGAGGCATGGTAATACAGACGGAACTAGGTGAACTATAGGTTTAGTTGCTTGGTCTCAACTATACGAAGTTAGGTGTAATTTTGTGTAGCGGCTTAATCCCGAGAGTATTCAATTTTGGACAAGGTCCCGGGGTTTTTCTGCATTTGCGGTTTCCTCATTAACAAAATCTTGTTGTGTCATTTACTTTATATTTCCGCATTATAATTGTTTTATTATAATTAAAGTAAATCACACAAACGTTAATTCCTATTTACTTGATAAGTGAATCCTATTGTGTTTGGTTAAGTCCGAACCTTTTTATCAAGTAACATACTTTGTTGTTGTATTGTCTCGATCTCGTATCCATAGACGATCACACGAAGTGTGAACCGATTAGTTGTGTTGTCCCGACTCAGTCCATAGACAATCACTTTCGGAGAAAGGACTTATAGGTAGGAAAAGTTTTAGCTTGATGTATATTTGGGTACCCTCGCCTTTTCAATGTTGAAGATGATTTATTTGAATTTTCTGCGGCACTAGAAGCAGTCTCCACAAAAAAAACTATCTTCCTCAGATGTAATTGGACTTCTTCCTCCTCTCAGCAGAGAAAATATGAAACTAAGAAAAATATTTGCTGGCTTCTTCTATGGATATTAGAATTCCAGATATCTACTTAAAGACTACAAAGAAAGTCTACACTCAAAAACTCTTGAGTTTGAGAATCTCAACAGGAAACATTACTTGTTGAATAAGAAACTTGTTGAGTTAGAAGAAAAGTTTAACTCTCAACAATCAATGAGTAATGAACAACATGAGTCGAATTTCATCATAAAAAATCCTCTTGAGGATCAACTTGCTGAAGCTCTTGAAAGAATCAAGGTCTTAGAAGAGGAAGCTGTAAGGCTAAAAAGACTCAATGATAGCACAATCAATTTATCTTCCTTGTTGGATGCAGGAAGAATTCATGGGGACAAACGTGGACTAGGATATGATGGTATTGATATGATGCCATTCAACAAGGAACTAAAATTTGTAAGGCTGTTAGTTTAGTCACCCCAGAAAATCCACTTGAACAAGCTTGTACGCCTGAGATACCCAAGTGCTCAAATGAGATTCCAACATAAACCATCTCCAGAAGCAGTCAGAAGAAGACTCCAACCAAGGACCAGCATAGTATCCGAACATCTCATAAAGGTAAGACTAAAAACTTTGTTCCTTTCAATAAGCATTGCTATTATTGTAGAGATAAAGGTCATATGCAGCGAGATTGTATAATCCGAAAGATACAAAACGCCATATCATTTGTATCTAAAGAATTGAACAATGTCATCTTCAAAAACCTCTCAGATCATTACTGTCTTGTGAGACAAACAAATTTTTACAAAAATTCAAAAACATATCCTAAAAGAAACTTTTCCAAAAGGAAAAATAATAAAAGAAGTGATACCTTTATCAAAGGGGATATGAGATCTGATGTTTCAAGATGGAATGATGTTGTGGCACAAGAAATGAAGAACCTTCATTCAAAATCTATATACAAATTGATACCAAAAAATCTGAGAAGGTATCCAAAAGAAAGTTATCTAAAACAGATTCAAAGAAAAACAATCCTGTTTTAATCTTAGAAAAAGATGACTATGAAAGTCTAGTGCTTAGACTCAAAAAGGATCTAGAGATATCCAGTGATATCAATGTGAAAGCATATTTTGATAACTTGCTAAACTCTAGAAAAACAAAAGGGGAGTTAACCTTAACTTTATGACTTCTCAGAACTTTTGGTAGTAGCTTTGTAAATATTAGGCTAGGTCTTTGTTTCGGTCCTTGTGTAGAAAAACTTTCCTATTTTGAGTTGTTACCTTAAAAAAAAAAACAAGGGACTATAAATAGGTGCGATTATGCTCCTACGATATCACAACCATTTGATACAATGCTTTCATCGTATGAAGGTAGTGAAGAAGATTTAACTAGAGAACAGAGATCCAATCTATGTATGGCTATTTAGCATCGTGACTGGCTCAAAGAAAGAGTTATTCAAACAAAAGAAGTTCTTGCTGAACTTAAGGTTCTGATTGAAGAACATGAAAAACAGGAAGTGGTTGCTGACAAGTCTCTTGAGATATGCTTCAAAAGTTTGAACACTGAAGAAACCTCAGTGAACAACAAGAGCACCACTAGAGATTAAGTTATTTGTTGTAATACTTAATCAAGGAAAATAGACATCAATTTTTGATTTCTTTCAATGATTGTATTAGGTCTATTATGAATAAAATTATTTGATTTATAATTTTTCTTGTGATGGTTTTTGATTTACATAGCATGTGCTTGAATGCTTTATTATTTCTATGGATGTTTATGGGATGTTTGATTTCGGTTTTATTACCTTGATATTCGATCTCATAATGTTGTGAACCCTTATGGTTTGGGTGACTTTTTGATTTAGCAGGATTAACTTCTAGCCCATGTTGGTAGGCTTTATCAAAGGATCATGAGGGGTTCTGGTAGAAACAATATGTGAAAAAGTCACAATATGTTGAATCGGTTTTGGTATAGCATAAAAGCATATGTGTTTCGACGGTTTTCAACTTTTGCTTGCAATTGTTAAAACCGGTTTTCAACCTTTCTATAGTAAAGGTTGGTTGTTGTTATTCTTTTGTTTTGCATAAGGATGACAACATAATGATATTTCGATATCAATTCTCCCTGGAAGAAGATGCAAACATATTGGAGAAGTGGATGCGAAATTTGAGGTAACAATGTTGTTAGTTAATTGTTTTCCTGTTTAAGAAAAGCCTGATTTTATTTCATATATATTTTGCTTTTGCTTAACAAAATTTCGATACAATTGATATTTTATTCCATGATGTGTGTATGGATGTGTGTGTGATTTAATGGGTTCCGGTTAAGAACTATTGTTATCTTGCTTTATTGTGTGGTATCAATTGTTTATGCTTACAAAATTTCGGTGCAATTGCGGTGTTTTAATGCTTATGTTGATTCAATTGCTTCCGGTTGAGGTGAATAATTATGCAAGTTGATTTATTTTGGTTTGTATGAATTATTTATGGCTTAACGAACGAAAAAGTTTACGGGATGAGTTGTTTAGTCCAATTCGATTCCGGATAAGAGAAACTAAGTTTATCTTAGTTAGACTTATCAAAGTGGAGGTTTCGGTTATTCAAGTCTAATAGAATTCCTTAACAAGAAATGCTAATTAACTAACCTAGTACTTGTCTTGTTTAAAATTTAAAGGTCTAAGTTATATGGATAATTAGAACCTGATGAGAAAAATAGAGTTATCTTTATTTTGGTCTTATCGAATGAAGCGATTGTATTTGTACAATCAGTTTAGCAAAGGGACTAAGTTGCTTAGTTGATTTTTGGTTTGCTAAACTAAATTGGGAAAATTGCTTCGGGCAATTATTTCCTTGATAACATATAAAAACAAATTACTTTGTAGTTTCGGTTTTGATATTGGTTATCAAAAATGGTGTGTGGAACCCTCGTGCTTAACTCTATAGGTTTGCAAGTCTATTTTGAGATTTGTAAGATTATGTTCGTGTTGTCCTTTATTTTTTCGTTTCTTTGTCATTTTGTGACAAAAATGGGGAGAAATATATGGAGTAAACAACTGATACTGGTTTTGATTTTATTGATTGGTATCACTAAGGAAAAGAACAATTGTGCTTAAACGTTTATCTAACGAAAGAGTGAAAGCATAGACTAAGGGGGAGTAGCATATCATATTAATTGGTATAACAAAGACGTGTGGATTGATGAAATCTACCTGTCTCACCTTTAGGGGGAGTATTAGCTTTGTTATTATAATGTCAACATCGGCATTTAAGGATTGAATGTATACAGGTTATTATGCTGTTGAATTCGGGAATCAAGCGTATGTGTAATGAATTCTTGTAATTTCTTTATCCATATGATTGTAAGAGTTTTGTCACTAAAATTGACAAGGGGGGAGATTGTTAGAGTATAGCTCGGTTGAACCCACCAAGCGTTGGTATGTCAAGTTTGGTTGTCATATTTTAGTGAATCAAAACTCATTTTAAGAGTCGCTTGATTATGTACTAGAGTCAACTTTGTATAGGTTAGCTTGAAAGTATTAGGATATGAGACATTACAAGTATTGCGAAGACTTGAAGAACTGAAGAAGTAAGAAGCTACAACGACAACATCATCCTTCCACTTGAGGTTAGTGATATTTGACTTGCACTGTTTCATTCCCTAACGTATCTTTCAAGTCGTGCATATTGAAAACAAAACTGCGAAGCATGAACACTCTAGATAGACATAGTATTAAGGAATACAATATGAAGTTTATTGCTTAACCATTAAACTTTGTAGATAAGACATCAACATAATCGTTTAAATGCTATTGTGATTATGTATGGGTATGATGTGAGCATTTCATCCTAGGAAACAATGTTTTACATGTGTTTTAAGGAAATAAGTTCATAAACTTGTTTATGAATCGAAAAGGAAATTGCCAGGCGTTATTGGAATTGTTATTCATTGCATATCTTGTGAACATCCAATATGTTTGATTTAGTATAACCGCTCACGACTTGTTTGTGTTCTTGGTAAAACTATTCACAAAGGCCTGACTTATGTATTGGTATGACTTTTATTAGTGAAACCGATCTTAAGTAATCACCTGAGATGGTATGATCGAGTTTGTGATTTGTTTGACCGAATCTGGGTAAAGGGGAACCGATCCTATGAAGAAGTGTAACACATCACAAATGGGAATCGATCCTTATATGAGGTGCAGCAAGGTTTATAGCAGAAAGGGGAACTGATCCTATGAACATATGCAACATGTTTTTAGGAAAAGGGGAACCGATCCTATGGACATGTGCAACACATATAAGTTAGATACCATATATATGTGGGGAACCGATCCTAGTACCTAGTCAACCGAATTTTAGAAAGCTAGTGTGACTATGCACAATACTCACATGGAGGTAGAATCGAAACTTGTTTTGGTAGAACTGTTAAACCCATGATTTTTGATTGAGTGTTTCTTAATCAATCGCATAGTTCTTGAAAGTCAGATGAACCAATTCTAAATTTGTTTGGAAGTGTAGCAAATCGGTTTCAAGGTTGTAAGTATGAAAGAGGAATAACAAAGTAAGGATGTCGGCATACTTTGAACATGTTTAGTAATGTTTATCTTTTATTGTTCAAAGTTATTCCTTAATAGCTACAGGAAGAAAATCCCAGGATCGAAATATAAATAAGTTAAGAATCTTTATTTAAGGTTGTTAATTTTATTTTAGGAAAATGAGAATTAGTAATGTGCATTTACTAGTTGAGATTTTCCAAAGAGATTTTCGGTCATTATTTTGGACAGAGCATTTCCAGGAATTATGGAAACCGAATTTGGAATATATTGAATATCTTTGAGAATATTTTCGGTTTTGGAAATTCCTTGGTGTCCAAACTTCCTTGTCTATAAATACTTGAAGTTTGCATTTCTAGCAAATTAATCCTTCGTGATAGCAAACTTCCTCGGTTGTGTTGTTACTGGTGTAGCCGCCTATTCGGAGAGGAGAGTAACCAAATTAGGCGAAATCTCTTACGGCCGCTCAGTTTAAAGTCTTCTTTGGGATTGAGAAGCTCTACGAGTACCGTTGGTGGGAAACTAGACAATTGCGGTTTATCTTGTGTTTTCGATTGATTTGATTGACTAACGGTGGTTGAACTTTGATTGCACCTAGTTTTTTTATGCTTGAGAATCTTCTCTTCTGATATAAGATTCATTCAAACTAGATCGAAGTTTCGACAGGGATCTTTAGACTGTTGTTAGTGCTAAAGACGATCTTGTGATAATCCATTGTTAACAGACTCCGTTCTGTGCGTGATTGATCACAAGAGATTCAAGTTGTTGTGTGCAGGTGTTTATTGAAGATCTAAGAAGATTTGAAGACAAAAAAGATATTGAAGATTTCTGATTTGGGGTTCATAATCTTTGGTGTGCACAATACTTGTTTCGGTATAAGAGGATCCAACTATAATCGGTTTATCCTTGTGGTAGATTGGATTGATTAGTTGTGTAGATCAGCATCAATACAATTCTTTGTGATTAAAAGTATTGATTGGAAAATCTTAACAATTACCTTCGGTAATTGAGAATAAGATAGATCTAAGAACCTGACGAAGGAGTTTATTGAGATAAACAGAAGAACCTTTTTCGAACTCACATCACTTGGTTGAAGAGAGTTGATACCAAACAAATTTGTTGTTCCTTTACTGTTTGGAATACGAACCAAAGGGATTGTTCCAAGTATGTGACTTATTCATAAGTTGGAGGCGTGGGAATACAGACGGAACTAGGTGAACTATAGGTTTAGTTGCTTGGTCTCAACTATACGAAGTTAGGTTTAATTTTGTGTAGTGGCTTAATCCTGAGAGTATTCAATTATGGACAAGGTACCGGGGTTTTTCTGCATTTGCGGTTTTCTCGTTAACAAAATCTTGTTGTGTCGTTTACTTTATATTTCCGCATTATAATTGTTTTATTATAATTAAAGTAAATTACACAAACGTTAATTCCTATTTACTTGATAAGCAATCCTATTGTGTTTGGTTAAGTCCGAACCTTTGTATCAAGTAAACATACTTCGTTGTTGTATTGTCTCGATCTCGTATCCATAGACGATCACACGAAGTGTGAACCGATTAGTTGTATTGTCTCGACTCAGTCCATAGACAATCACTTTCGGAGAAAGGACTTATAGGTAGGAAAAGTTTTAGCTTGAGGTATATTTGGGTACCCTCGCCTTTTCATATAAGTATCAAGATTAAGAAGAAACTTCTTAGTTGTAGCACCCCCTAAGCTAGCAGCTGACTAATCCAAGAGATTAACTAAATACAGAGGCACTAAGAATCTAAATTATGTACTTAAGCATTCAATTAAGAAATCTGCTATAAAATTTAACCCAAAAACTAGCCCCGCTCAGAAATATATATACAAGAATTTCTCTCAGACGATACATATACAATAGTCATTTATTTTACAAATATAAACAACATAATAAACATAGCATAAGAAAACTAATTAACGGAGTCAACTCCTCAAAGCTTTCGCTGCGCAACTCTGATCTGTCTCTGAAACTGAAAGTGGGAATGGGTGAGCACATCATCCCTAAAAGGGGTGCCCAGTAGGAATAACATCTAACTTTTAAGTAATCATTGAAATAATTTGAAAACAATTCATGTTTTCCCTAACACTAAACACGACCAATTCACACAGGTAAACAATCATGTATATGGAACTAATTCCTTCTAAACAATGAATAATATGGTGACTCATCCCGCACCTAGATAATAATATGGTGAACTCATCCCGCACCTAGATAATAATATGGTGACTCGTCCCACACCAGTAAATGAAGGAGCAGTACCCTATATACCACAGATGGAAATTCTCATTTCCAGACAATCAAATGGAAATTCTTATTTCCCAAACAATTCATGAAGACAACAGACTATTGTAATTCCTTTCCAATCAATGGAAAGATTAAAAGAGATAACAGAACTTTCGGAATATAAAACTAACCAATGCGAGGAAAAACACATTCAGACAATGCATGAATTTGTTAAAAATAAACTTTGGTAAAGGAAAACAACAATAATCACAAAAGAGTTAAATATAAATTCCCACCTCTTTTGATGACAAGCCAAGCCTACCTCGAGATCCACGATCCATTGGTTCATCCTTTGAATCGATCGTTGTTAATATAGACTAACTGTTAATCATACAAGCACTCTAAGAATCTAGCCAAAAAGGCCCATACAAGAATCATATAGTTCTATCTAATGGTTCTAAGCCCATTTATGTCTTTACACATTATCATTCTCTATCTTTAGTATAGATAAGGTTTACTAATTCAATTAGGTTGGTCCTATAGTCCATTATCTAAGTCTTATGACTATCTACAATTTTGTAGAAGGAACCAAAGTCTAATTCGGACCTTAAGAGGTCCAAAACATCTAATTAAGAAGGACTGATCCTAAGCCCAAGCCCAAGCCCATGGCCCGCGGGCTTACTCCGGACCGGCCCGTCAAACCGACCCGTTAATAAAAGGTCTGGTCCATCTAAGTCAACTAACGGTCAAACTTAACAATCAACGTCCAGTCAAAGGTCAATTCCATGGTCAATGGTCAACGAGTCAAGACTAGTGACTCAGTGGGTCAAACCCGATTCAACCCGATTCGACTCAGTCAGATGGACTAAGTCAGATCAGTCAGACCTGACTGATGGAAAATTTCAAGGCATGAGCCTGAGCAACATCATTTCTCACTAATCTAATTCAAGCCTGCATCTTAGTTCAACTTCAACATACTCTTCTTTACATAGCTACTCAAATTCTATATCTACAACATCATTATAACACATTCATTCAAAACAATAATTCATAATTCATTTACAAAACTAAACTCAATTTACCTGCAATTGCAGCTTTTCCAAGCTTCTACAAGAGAGGTTCAACTTCAAACAAACATCTAATCCATCATCCCAATACTTCAGTTACAATGCTTAAGTCAGTAACCACATAACATGATTTTACACATAACATGGTTCTTTAACTCATTTCTCTTACACAGTTCACCCCATACACAACTCAGGTTGTTCCCATGATTTTACAGCATCACCATCTCCAATCTCTTACACACATCCGCTTGAGTAAACGACATCAACAACAACTCTACCAGATCTCAGTTGATAGTCTCAATCCCACCTTCATAACCCAGCTTCACTATTACAGAACCAGTAACAATTATACCACCACCAGATATTCTATTTCATTTCCACAAGGTCTCAAACACAAACAATACCACAGCCTTTGCCTTAGCAACACCAACGCCATACAACAAAAATACCAACACCAATCTCTTGATATCAAATCCACCTACACAGCTAACTCCACCACCACCTGCAATAATCACAACAACAACAATACCATCTTTCTAACATTCAACGCAACCTAAACCTTAACCACAACTCCATTTCACATTCATTTCGAGTCTTAGCTTCATCAACAATCATATAAAACTCAACAAACATAAACCAATAACTTTATAAGTTAACTTGAGAAATGCAATTACCTTTGAATGGATTCAAATAAGCAATTGAAATAGAGTTCCTCCTTAATTGACTCAATCCAGTACAAACAAACATACATCATCATCATCATCTCCAAGTCATTGAGCTAACCCTCTGTAACTGCTCCATGAATCTCCAACCTTCCTGCAGACTCCAGCTCTAAACAACATCTTCATTACTATCTCCAATTCATTTAATCTCATCTAACTCAACTTAACCATTTTAGAACCACAACTCTTCACTGTTCAATTTCACACCCAGCATATTTACCACAGATATTAATTCAATTATCAACTACAGATAGTCAATAAAATTCAATAACTTTACCAAATTAACTCAGAAAAATTACCTCAACGTAATTTCCAAATTGAAACAGATGATTCACCTCCGTTTAATCCTCAACCTTAATTCCATCATACTCCCTAATCCTCAATTTCAAGCGGTTCCTCAACCTCATAACCTAATTGATACTAAACCCACTTCTAATCATCAATCTACAGCTCAATTCTTCCATGCATGAATCCCAACTCAAACCCTAGCTTCCTGATTCAATCCTCAAATAACATTACAGCTTCAAACAAACGTTAATTAAGAGCAAACCCATCTTCTAACTTCTTGATTTCATCAACCTCGATTGGTTTCATGAACCATAATCTTCGGTTACGTCTCAGAAACCCCAGCTCTTTAATTTCTTCTCAAAACTATTCCACAATATCAATTAAACAACGACCCAGTTGCTCTTCATCCAACAACAACACAAATTCGTCTTAATCTCTTTTCCAACTCAAGAACAAAACCATAACTGAATTTCCCCGACTCACTTTCTCAATCTCTAATTGCTTACTTCTGTAATCTTCAACATCATCCTCTAATTCATCATCTTTATCTTCACCAGTTGATTCACCCTAATTAAATCCTCAGAATATCCCTCGAATCACTCGTAGAAGAAAAAGAGCAGAAGAAGAGAAGAAACACAAGAGAGCAGAGTAGAAGAGAAGAAGAAGAAGAATAACGAAGAAAGAAGAAGAATATAAGTCGAGTTTATCTTCTCGATTCGTATAGATAAGGCTAACCAAAACTTATCAAGGCACCCAAAAAATCTATACGGGCAGCCAAGGCGGTCTAAGTGCAACAAGACTCTTTTGCCTTTCATGCTAATCTGAAGATTTCTTCTTCGTCCAATATCCGAACGACACGTTCGAGCAGTCCATTTCACATAACTTTTCGAGACCTATTCAATAATACTAGATTTGTATCTAGAACGTTGTTAGATTAATTTCTATTAATAAAAATCTATATTACTAATCGAGTCATTAACGGATAAATCGTCTCTTGATCGACTCTTGACCGGTCTAATAGTGTTGAAGAGCTTGAGGGTCTTTACATTAGTGATAACTAAGAAGAATGGTAAAACGAAACAAAGACATATTAAGAATTGATCTTGAAAGTGTAAAGGATCAAGAAAACAATCAGCAATTCATAAAGATGAAGGAAAAAGATGAATAAAATCTAAAAAAATTTAAACTGAGTTAACTCAGTTTCGCCCGATTCGCAAAAAAAAAGGAAGGACAATTAAGAAGAAGAATCACACTTTAGACTGTCGCTTAGAACTGGTTCATTCCCTACAACTCTCACTTACAACTCTTCCAACACCGAACCCCCTCCTATCTTGAACATGTCGTGAACATCTAATAAGGTTGAGCAGACACAAATCATTACACTTCATAAAACGGACAACCGTTGTCCGGGTCTCTTGTGGTTGACCGATGAAGATAAGAAAGGATAATGATTGGCTATTTCTTCCAAAACGGGTAATGATCTACCGTTTTACAGAGAACGGATTAATCGTTTTTGTCTTCCAGAACAGCTAACCACTGTATGCCCGCCACGTAAACCACCGGGGCTAGGCTCCTCTCAAACTGACGTAAAAAAAAAAAGATTCGGGAACAGCTCAGAAGGAGCCATAAGGCCCGGTCTCACGTGGACTTCTCTCAAAAAAAAATTAAAAAAAAAAAATATATATGTACAACATACTCACTCTTAGTTTTTTACTAGGGTATGACCCGTGCCGTAACGGCACGGGATTTGTTTTGTTCTTACCGTATGTTAGGTTCATAACATATTTATAGTTCGATCTATTCGGTGTAAGAAATAAAATTTGATATTGTTCAATATTTAAGATTATTGATTGAGATAGAGAATATATCAAGGTTTTTTTATTGTATTTGGCAAGCCATGTGCTAAATAACCATGGATTTGAAATATATGATTATAAAAACATTTAATATTGAAACAAAAAATGCACCAAATTTCTTTCTGCCGACGGAAGCCAAAAATATGATCGAAAAGGAAACCAAGCGGTAGATGGTCTAGCAAACCATCCAGGGACAGAAGTCAGGTTACAAATTACTCGACCACGATATGGGACCAGGCAATCCCTCATTTAATTAATCAGATTCTCTTTAGTGACTATGAGCATCAAGTTTCCTCGTGTAATAACAATATAGTTCCTTTTTATTAAATACATTCTTCAAAAAAAAAAAGGTTATTAGAAAGACCTAAACCATGAACCATAGTATTTTTTTTTTTTTTTGATCAATACCATGAACCATAGTAGGAACTCGCATAGACCCTAAGAGGAGTAAATCTGCTGAACTAACAACGTGGGGAAAAAAATTAACAATCTACCAAAGAAAAAAACATGAAATGAGCTAACTGTTGAACAAACAGTGCTAATATTTTATTCAATGTGGGTGACTGCAGCCTAGTTGGACTATTCATTTCCATATTTCTCACAGTTCAGGTCAAAGATATTTGCAAGGTAAGCCTGCTTTTGTTGATCAAAATCTTCATCAGGTTCTTTTTTGATGGTTGCCATATGCAGGGTATGATTTGTGGAGAGGGGTTATCGGGGTGTTGGTGCAGTGAAGCTCCGATTATACAAACTGCATATCCAATTTGAGTTATTTCAAAACAACGCTTCCAACATATCTTAACACTCCTTATTTTCATAATGGTGGATAATTAACTGGGTCTGGAGAGGAATACAGTAGTAAAATTAGCAACTTTTAATTGATGAACATATCGAGAAATTGAGGTAGGAGGAATCACCCATCAAGCAGGACAAAGAACAATAAGTTTCCAATCCATCCTTCCCAAACTTCGAGTCTCTTTCTCATCCTTGTTATAACAGTAGCTTACTCCTCGGATATAATTTTGTAATATCTTCTCAAAATCATCTCTGCAGGATCTAAAGATACCGTTCCACATCCGAGAAAAGAATTCCTTTGGGTTGTTGCTCTTTAGCAGTGTAGTTTCTTTTGTTTGCAGTTATATCTTCGACTGTCTTCTGAAACTTCAGCCATTTCTTACCCGTACCAATCAAGAAAAAGTTCACTTCATGGGGAAAATCTGTCCATACATAAGCAAGTAGTAAATTAGCAACAATAAAAGAGAAAATGAAAACCACTATCAGGGACACCAAAACGGATGTGCAACAGAGAAAAAATTAGTTTCAAGATGGAAATGCATTTCGCTACTTCATTAGATGGAAATTTTGCTACTTCCTTGGATGGTTCCTAACCCCTCTGTCTCTAGATATCCCTAATTCCCCAACAAACATTAATTCTTCGGCATCTTGAAAATTTAAAGTATAACCATCATAAAACGGAAATGCATTCTACTACTTCATTAGACCTCTAACTTCCAAAGTTCTTGATCATCTACAGAAGCGACCCACTAATATATTAAAGTTTAAACGTGAATGTTCGCAAAATATCCAAAAAAAAAAAACAAAGAAGTTTTCATATAGACAACTACTTGCTAGTGTTCACTCCAAGTGGCGACATCAGAAAATAAATGTACAAACTCGTTTATAGTAATTGAAAGTTTTTAATCAACACATATTTTTACATTCTAACGAAGTAAGGTCCATGTCATAACTTACATGGTTTTCTTAAATATCGTGATGTCACCTTGATACGTGTTCTCTATTACAGACACCTCAGCCTCGTGTCCCTTGCAATATTAAAGTACCTTCACCTTTCGATGTTTTTTTCTTATTCCTTTTTAAGTTAATTACTATCTCATAACTTGTATAACCTAAACTATAATACTGTAACTTTATTTGGGCTGAAAAGTACAATTATCCAACATTACAGACTAAAATTATGAGAAGATATTGAGTCTAGCTAAACAGAAATGAATTGCAAAATTTCCAGATACATTCTTCCTGTTTTAATTTTACATATCAAGATAAAATCAGCCCAATATATATATATAGAATAATGCCGCGTCTATTCATACATAAATAATGCCAATTCACACGAATGTGTGACAATCAGGCCAAACCACATTTATGTGTGAGGGGATGCATATTTCATTACATTTAGATTGTTATCAGGCTTCCAACTAATGTCTAAAGTAGAGTTCTTCCAGAACTTGTGGTCCTAGTAGTAGTTTCATTCTACCAAACATAATGTCGAAACAAAAACATGTAATTCCTTTAAATGAGCACTTAAGAGTTAAGAATGCACCCAGTATATATCTAAAGATATACTTTATCCGACGGGTACCGTACTCTTTGATTTTCATATGAAAGGAAAAATTATGTTCAATGTGATGTGATAAGGACATGTTTACATGGGTCATTAATTAGAAAGCATTTCTTAATATAAATAAAAGAACCCGCTAATTTAGTAACACAGCTTACCTTGCAACAATGAGATTTCATATGTAACGACATGATCTTGATTCCCCTCAAAGACATCACATACTATTATCTTGAACCTATTAAGACCCTAGAGAAAATGAGAAATACGCATACAATGAAATAAGCATACAATGCCCTGATATATGCTCAACTTGAAGGAAAACCTAATTGGCTTACGTAGGAAGAACACATCGCATCTAGGTGGAGGTCACAATAATTCATTAACATTTTCGTGGAGTATCGACTGCATCCGTTAATCAAGATACATTAATTAAATAGTAGAACTTCCAAGAATATTAATTCTGCAAGAAACCAAGCATGATTGTTGGGAAGTATAGATTAACTTTCAAATATCCTTTCAAGGTTTCAAAATAAAAGCATCTACTGCAGTCTATTATCACTTGTAATACCAAGTAACCGTCATGATGGCTTTTATTCTATTGATGTTTTGGAACTTCAATTTGTCATTTTAAACCGCACATACTGAAAAGCAAATGATGAGAAGCTCAAATGAAATACAAATATCAGGTATTCAAAATATTTCATCATATGAGGGATCCTTCATGGTCACATAATCTAGCTTCTATAAAAGACGTGAGGACTGGAAAACCAAAGAGAATATGGGAGATACAATCAAGCACTGAGATTGTATAATCCTAACTTACTTGTCGTCCAGCAGTAAAGAAGATCAATATTAGGGATCAGACTATGGTTGTACAACCTTCCTTGCACCTCTTTCTTCTCGGAAGGTGCCGAATCTAGAGTTGTACAAACAAACGAAACAAATACCACCCATAATTAAATAAGAAAAACCTAGAATCAGAAATCCTAGCTTTCAAATCAGAAGACAATCGAAGATGCATACCAATTTCACTGACGCAAAGAGAACCGCAACCTGCAACAAAATAGTATTCATCAAATCAGAACCGCGAAACTCCATTACTAATTACCCCAGTTCACAAACTAAACCTCATAGAAAAATTGGCTAGTTAATAAAGATCAAAATACTAACCCTAGTTTGAGTTCCTAACGGAGAAGAAGAGTGGGTTGAGTGAACATACCGACATTGTAATTTCTGCTCGACAAAATTGGGAGAGAAAGATGAGAACCTTAGAACCTTAAGTTGAGATCTCTCTGCGTTTTTCTTCAGCTTCATTAAGAGAAATGAAACGGTTTTGAGAGTAATGCGTGGAAAGAGATTGGGGGGAGGGTGAGCCCAAGACTAACGCTTAAATCGGAGTAAAACTGTAAACACCTGAAGAATTAATGGGTATGGGAAAAAACACGGGTTATAAGATTAAGGATTGGAGCGTCAGAATTTGTAACTCGATCACCACCGTTCTTTATGTGTCCGAACTGTCGATCTCCTTGTAGCGCGATCGCGACCATTATTTATGTGTCCAAATTGTAGATAACCGTCGATGTAGAAAAACACCATTGTCCCTTATAATATAGATTGAATCATGTTTATGATATAAGTAATTAATTAATGGATTTTGGTATCTTTTGCATCATTACTGAAAAACCAATTAAAAAAATAAAAGAGATGATATAATTTACACCGAAGAATGCAAAACTTCACTAAATGCATGTTAATTTTGTATTCTTCAATGTAAATTACACCGAAAATCCTTAATTAACACCCAGCATTATCCATACCTAAAAAAACACCAACCATAATAAGAATAGGACACCTCGTGAATCACATGTTTGCTGGAACATGCATGTAGCAGTAGCACCCATCAATAATTGTGTGAGATGGAGATAGAGTGAGATAGGTCTATAAAGAAAGGGATCAAAGAAAATCAAAGAATCCAAACTGCAAGTCTGCAACTCATAACTCATCCAACTATTTCATCCAAATTTTTAGAAGAAAAAACTGGTCGGGGAAGGATGAATCCCCAAACATCATCAAAACTAGCAGTAGTAATACTAACTTTGTTCATAGTGTTGGTAGCAACAACTTCATCTAGGAGTACTAGAACTACAGCTGAAGCTGAAGAAACACTTGACTTGTCTTCTTCCATCCACAACTTCATCGGAGTTAACAAAATCGATGATCGTGACTCTAACGTACTCCAAGGTATACAAATCGACTTCATTAACAATTTTATCTACATTTTTCAGTAAAATACCTACTAATTGTTCACTAGCTAAAATCTTAAATATGTTATCTTGTGTTTTGTTTCTCCACTATCAGCATATGATCAGTCAAGCATAAAGGAGCAGATGGGCGCTACAGGATGTTGTGATATGTGTCCTTGTACAAGATCAATTCCACCACAATGCCAGTGTACCGACATCAAGCCTCAATGTCATGCAAAGTGCAAGGCGTGTAGGTGCACCAGATCCCAGCCTCCTCAATGTCGCTGCATGGACAAGACTTCTTTCTGCTATCCAAAATGTTCATCCTCACCAACAACACACACACATGAAGTTGTCGGCACATTAATAAATGGTGCAAGGAACTAGTAGTGTTAGTCAAATTATCTGCAAGCATGTATGTGTCTAACTAGCTATGAGAATTTCCCCTTTAATCAATAAAACTAAAGAGTATGATGCTACCAAAATCCACCATCTCAATGCACCTTTGGTCCACTACTGCTGTTAATGTGGTGTCTATGTTATTAAGCAGTACCGGCGTGGCTGCTTAACCTTGAAATCGTGCATGACATGTTCATCTCTAACCCCAGATTTACCTTCTCTGATGAAGTTCCTTCAAATTGTAATCTATTGACTTTTTACCCCAACGAAAAAAGAAGATATAGTATTCGGTAGCATAAGAAAGTAAACTGATACGAACAGCTGTTACCCTTGATCTTAACCAAAACGCCCAGAAAAGTATTAAAAAACAGAAGAAATTCACATGATCTATATAATTATCTTTTGGCGTTTAGCAATTCACATGCATATTGTGACCCTACCAGAATATTTACCATGTTGCAAAAATGGTGTGATATTTTTAGGGTTTATAGGAACCTGTAGAAAGAAGTCCTGCAAAGCCCTTTGACAAGCTACCTTCAACTACACACACTGAGTTAATCCTGGGATCTAATCTGTTCTCGGGCTTAACCATTTCCATATAGTCATCGCCCATGGCATTTCTTTGTTGATTGGCCTCTGACGTTCCTTGTTGGTTGCCCCAGGAAGTTTCCCTACCTCTCTTGCACTGTAATAAAGTTCCAATTCTAGAGTTTGAGCAGGAATCCAAGGAATCCATTTCGCCGGAGTAGGAAAAGGACTTCCTCTTTGAGCCAGAAAAAATATCTAGTCCTGCATAACACAATTAACATTGACTTGTTTAGAACACGGCTGTATTTTACTATTTTGTAAAATGTGAAAAAAAAATCAAATCAGATGGAAATGAAACAAAAGGCAGATTTAAGGATCAACTCAAACAGACCAGGGAAAGCATCATCAGATATGCATGATTGCACTTTCGGATCACCACATTTCAAGAGAATATTCAGACTGCTACAACTGTTGGACCGAGTAATTCTGTACTATCAATCAACATGACAAGAAAGCACATTAGCGCATTAGTTAGGAATTTGAGGCCATTAGAAAAGATAAACTGGTTGTGTTGTAGAGTGCCAAGACAACTAATATAGAATCTAACTTGTCGCACACAAGTAGAAGTTAACCTAATGCATCCTGTCTGAACAGGATTTCAGATAAATGTTGAGTGTTGACTATGGTTGGGGACCATGGCTGCCTGCAAGTTAAGACCTACCATTAGAAATGCTCAAAATGCATGTCTGTTGGCGGTGATCCACAATCCAGAGTCAAGCCAGATAAATTAGACAGAACAGCTGTGCAGCCAACCGCTCTACATGTGGTCGGCTACGATACATAAATTATTTAGATGCCTTCTATATTTATTAGATGGTCAATTGTGGTACTGCTACATCTTTCATATTTAGTGATTCATGAAACCGAAATGACAAAAAACACCTAAAAGCAAAACTTATTTTGGTAAAAAATCAACCTGTACATGTGGGCAACGAAGTCGTCTATAAGAACAGGCCAAGCACCTACACAAAAATGGATGTTAATTAAGCTTAAAGGTCCACAATTTGCAACAAAATTAAAAATGCAACCAGGACATCCATGGCCCAAAATCCAGGACGAAGGAATTAACTAAAAATGAAATGAGAGTTAGACATTAAAATATAAATTTAGAAGTAGAAAGCCTAACATTGGTATCGAGAAGAGAAAAACTGCATGTTCCTATCAGGTAAATTCAAATTGTAAGCCCATTATATTTTGGTTGAAAGCATATTGATAAAATGATAGATGAGCAGCCTTGGGATTACCTTTAGAATCATAGCCCTCAAGATCTTCATGTACACACCTGCTGAAGGCCAAGATTTGATGCCATGTATCCTCCGAGATATTGTGCCGTTGATGTTTCTAAACATAGGTGAAGAGATTTAGTAAGCCAAATACCAGATCAAATAAGTAAGAAGAAAAAGACATGCTGGAAAGGCGTGTACTGTTAAAACCCAACCAATTCAAATGTCAAAGTCAAACAGAGGATAATTCAAGAACAGTTCAGAAAAATTTGAAGGGCTAAGGGCTGTAACGCATTTATCTCATGCGAGAGTAAACGAGC
This sequence comes from Papaver armeniacum, assembly GCA_023531295.1. Lineage (NCBI taxonomy): Eukaryota > Viridiplantae > Streptophyta > Magnoliopsida > Ranunculales > Papaveraceae > Papaver > Papaver armeniacum. The sequence continues at coordinate 700,229 of JAJJWW010018493.1, read as the reverse complement.
TAAGTAATAAACACTACCACATGGACATAGTGACTTCTAATAAAGATAGTACCTCGACAAAATCGCACCACTGGTTAAGCAGTCTAAACCTACCACTTAAAACTAACTTCCAAGCTGTTATGGCCTTACTTATAGCTGAAAAAACAAAAATATACAGGACCAGAGTTTAGAGAACAGACAGAAACCATGATATAGAAAAGTAAACTGATCACTGTTCAAAGTTTTTCTTCGGATATAAAAAGGACAAGCATCATTGTTCGTATTTACTATTTAGGGGTAAACAAAGGAAAAAGGCAACGCAACATCATTGCTTAAAGATTTAATTATAAGCTGAACTCATGGTACAATACGGTACTTACTGATGTTCCTTTGTCCATTCTCCCGGCACATGAAAAATACAAAACCATAGAAGCATGTGAATTGAAAAGAATCTGCCTACAAAAAACATATCAACTGTGAACCATAGGCTCTACAATGAAAATAATAAGAAGAAATAAAAAGAGACAAACTTCACTTGAAAAGTCCAGTCAGATGATGACTTTTGTATTCAAACTCATTTTGCATGAGAAGTGTTTGTATATCTTAAAGAATGAAATCTCACCATCAAGTCCAGGTGTGACATGAGCCCATGAAGCTCATCGAAAATCGAATTCCTGGACATGGAAAAAGATGATTTTGTTTCACATTGATCAGAGGCTCGAACTGAAGGAAAACATTTTGACTATGACAACAACTACCTTTTCACTTACACTGAAGGATAACAAACTGTGTAGGTTGTGATATACTGTATAATGAAGAGTGAAGCAATATTATCTTAATTTCTTAGTCATATGAGAAACGGACAGCTCAAAAACTATAAACAAGTCAAAGTACTACTTCCAAATGCGAGTGATTTCAACATTTTTATATTGGGGTTTGTGAGTTACTCAAGTGAGAATCATATTCCAATTTATGAAGTTAAAATGTAGGAGCAAACAATTAGAAGAAAGTGAAGAGAGAAAAGGAGGGAGAACCAGATGAAGTTCGTCTACATTGTTTATAGGATGACTTCTATACTAGTTATCTAAATATGAAACAATCTTATACCAAAAGCATTTCTTAAAAATGTGAATCTACCTAAACAATGAAAAGAACACTGTATCCAATTAAAACATATAACTCCAAAGCACAGGACTAGCTAAGAGGTTGCTGAAACATATTATTCCAATACAGTCATTCAATTCCACAAAGTTTCATGAGGATATCACTACAGTACAGCATGAATTTCCATTAAAGTTATGATCACTTACAAGGACAAGGAACCCATCATCCTTTTCGACTCTATTAACTTCAAAAGAAGATTTAATTCCTCCTTTGCACCTTCATGTCCACTCCTTGACCTAATATCTGCATTGCAAGAGTTAACAATTAGTTACAAGTACATCCAACTTAGGGAAATAAGAGAAAATCAAGAAGATAAATAAAAATCAAGTGCCACTACAAAAGAATTGGGTACTAAACCGATTTCCCCATGAAAAATTGACCTAAACCCATGTTCAAATTAATGTGTCAGCTATAATGAAGTCTCGAATTCAAGCTTGTTTAAATTAAACATTTATCAAACAAAAATGAAATCCCCGATACATACAAAAAAATAAAAATGTGTCCGAGGTTTATGCTTTACCACAATATCTTCTATAGATGTCGAAAATGTTTACCATGTTGGAACCAGATGAATCCATTGGGTGATTATGTAAACCCTAGAGAAGAAATTCAATAGTAAAAATAATCTAAGAATCTTCTATAGATAAGACTTTGGGATGTGAGTTTGGGTAAAGTTTTGAGAGCTGAGGAGGAAACAGGAAAGAATGGTAGGTTTGAAATGAACCCGGTACTAGTCTTGGTACGGTTCCTTTCATTAAAGGAGCAACTAGATGATTTAAAACTCATTAGAGGTTGCCTAAACACGCATGTGCCTGCCAATAAGCTCCCAAGTCCCATATCACCAACTTTTCCGTCCCAAATTAGATGAGCTGATTGGTTTTGAGTTTTGTCCCATAAAAATAGATGAGTTATCTCTCTAATTAAGGGGATAATTCTAAAACTACCATTTTAATCGATTATTGTTACCATAAGAAGTATGTATAAATTGATAGTTATGTTTATATTCGTTACATATAAGTGTTTTAAAATGCTTTTCAACGGTATAAAGTTTACGAAAACCGTTGTATAGTTTAAGAGATAAATCATTTCTAAGTTTTGCTAGTTATTATCCATAAAAGTGGACCATTCCTGTTTATAATATGTCTGTTTATAGATGGCCAAGAAGTGTGATTAAAGAATGTGAAAAAATTATTAGGAATTTCCTATGGTCTGGTGATCCAAAAGTAAGAAAGATTGTTACTCTCAAATGGGACAATGTATGCTCTCCCTTGGAAGAAGGAGGTTTGGGAATCAAAAGGCTTGATATAATAAATAGAGCACTACTGATGAAGATGGCATGGAAAGTCCAACAAGGTGAAGAGGAATGGTCCCTTTTCTTTCAAGCTAAATTCAAGAAGAAAAATGGTGATTGGATTTCCTATTATAAGAAGTCATCAATTTGGCCAGGAATAAAAAGTGTAATGAATGATGTGATTTCTTATACAAGATGGGTTGTGGGAGATGGTCAAAGCATTGACATATGGGATGATGCATGGATTAAGGATAAGCCACTAAGTCATATTTTCCCTGACAATGAATTCATGCATCAACATCAGAAAATGAAAGTCAGTTCCATTTTAGTTGATGGAGTGTGGAACATTCCATCTGACTTCCTGGTCTTCTTTGAAGTCCAAGATCTACCTGTAATAGATGGCTCAACAGATAAGCAAATATGGAGTGGCACAAATACAGGTAAATTCAGTGTTTCCTCAGCTACTCAGTGCATAAGGAAAAAGTTCCCAGTAATGATGGATCTTAAAAAGCTTTGGCAAGCCTGTGTACACCCCTCAGTTAAAGGTGATATATGGAAAATAGCTAGAAACATCTGTGCTACTGAGGATAATCTGAAGAATAAAGGTGTACAAATGGCTTCAAGATGCTACATCTGTAAAATAGATGAAGAAACTCTAGATCATTTGCTATGGGAATGTGATTTCAGTACAAATCTATGGCTATGGATGGGGAATATTTTCAACTTTAGAAATCCCAGCTCTTTTCATGATATTCTTGGTCTTGCACAAATATAAAAGCTCATGATACAAGAACTCGGATAGCAAAGACTTGCCTTATATTGAGAGAAATCTGGTTCTTCAGGAATAATCTGGTTTTTGAAGAAGAAGCTGAAACTTTGATCAAGATTAAACAGAAGATCATATTCTTAATAGGTGAAGGTGAATTCCGGCTTACAGGCTGCATGAAGAATGAAGATTATGATCTTGAAATTCTGAGTTTCTTTGGGCTGAAGTACAGGAAGACTTATTCTGCAAGAGTAATGGAGTTACATTTTACATTACCAAATCCTCCAACAGTCCTCATCTGTTGTGATGGCGCATCTAAAGGGAACCCAGGTATGGCTGGATATGGATTTGTAGCAAGGAAAGGGGTGGAATTCTTAATTGCAGTGGCAGGAGGAGTTGGGATTGCTACAAACTATTATCTTTGAGGTTATGGCCATTATTTGTGCGGGGAATGGGTTTGTACAAAATAAGCATTTACTGAGATATGCATCGATCGAGATTCTAAAGTCATTGTCTTGGCATTTACAAATAACAAACTTCCTTGGTTTGTTACATCAAGATGGAAAAATGTCTGTTCTAAACTTAGTAACATTGTATATGAACACAGCTATAGGGAAATAAACTTTAGTGCAGATAATCTTGCTAAAGAAGGCAGTGGGCTTAATAGAAATTGTGTCAAAATTTATGCTGAGTGTAGTGCCCTTAACCTAGAATCCCCTCATAAGACCTACTATAGATTTTATTAGACTTCTCTTTGAGGTCTAATTTTTCTATTTTTGACTTCATTTTGCCTACTTGGCTTTGTTGATCCTTTGTTCTGATAATAGTCAATAAATACAATTTTGATTGAGCAAAAAAAAAATATATCCATAAAATATAATTGTAAAAAACATACTTAAACATATTCCTCTTTCCTCATTGCCTTAAAAATCGTGCAAACTACAACTAGCTCATCTAATTTGGGACGGAGGGAGTAGCTCATCAAATCGTGCAAACATATTCCTCTTTCCTACGGTAGTGTTCAAATGAATTCATTTGTTGAGCCAGGTGGATGGCCAAACATGTTTTTCCACTACGGGAAAAGGAGTAGGCGGCTGAAGATCAAACGCACGAGTCAACTAAAAATGCTGGCGGGTTAAGAGAAAACAGGCAATCTAACTAAACGCGCTGGCGTGTGAAGCCAAACCGCGAGCATGTGTTGCACCACCGCCAACGGGTAGTTTTTCAAATTTAAAAACGGTCATTTTTTCCAAATTTACCTTTATAAATTACCACCCTCTTCAAACAATTGACTCACACCAAAATTGACTTCTCTTGAATTTTCTCTTCTAAATATGTTTCAATTTTTAGTTCTATTATTGGTGAAATGGCTGAAAAGGCGATCACAATTTTTTGCGATGCAAAACTTGAAGCTGTTGTTTCTAAGATATGTGGAAGTTTTAAAAATATTGAAAATTGTAAGAGGGAAGCTCAAGTTGTTGAAATTTCTCCTAGAAAATGTTCCGCTAAAATGAAGAGAAGAGCTCCAGTTTTGAAAGTTAACAATTCAAAAACAAAGGCGAAACTATCAAAGAGAGCGTTGAATGGAAGTTACGTCAAATGAAGATAAACATGAGGCAAAATCTTATACTTGATTTTTATTAAAGTTATTTAGTTCTTTTTATTATTGTCTAAGTTTATATCTTGTAAAAGAATTGGCAGTAATATCAATGAATGAAAATCTTTAAATTTTAAGATTTCCACTTTAGATTAAGTGATATTTATTACATCTTAAACTCTACATTTTAATAAACCTCAACAATAACATTTTATTTCCCAAAAAACACAACGTCGATTCGGCTACATTCCTATCGACAACATCTTGTGTGTGAAAAACAAAGGCTCTACATATAGCTAAATCCTATTGTTGAGTGAATCTAACACCACGAACTCTGGGAGGCATTTTTGTAGATGATTTTAGAGTGAAGAATGTGTGAATTTGGCGTTGAAATGAGGAGTATTTATAGAACTCAAAATTATAGCCGTTGGATCATAAGGTTTTTCATCCTTCCAGATTTAGCCATTGGCGGTTTTGGGAAAAACGCGGGAGGGTTCACCAGAGACGCTCGCGTGTGATAGGTGTTGTAAACACCTTAATATTTATCTATTGTTTATGCTTTATTTGCGAGTTTTCTTGTAAAATATATATCTTATGATTGCTTTTGAGTCTATTAGGTGCAATGGAGTCCTAGGGAGCAAAAGAAGGAGAAAACGTCTATTTGGAGCGTAAAAGGCAAAGAGGCCCATTCACATGGGAGCTATATTTGGAGCGGGCTGACGTGCGCAAGGAGGAGGTGAAGAATGAACTGCCAATTGCTCGCAACTTGACAGTTGAGCAAAGAAGCGAATAGGTCGTCGGTTTCCTGAAACCGACAAGCCATTTCTAAACAAAATCCTTATCCTATCAGTTGGGGTGGATAAATCCAAATTCATACAAAATACCTAAATTTCAGAAGAAAATCATTAGCCCTTCTTCTTTATCGTCCTTGTTTGAGGGCGACACCACTACTCTGAGAAAGGAGTGAAGTGCGGCTGCTGTAAGAGTTCAATGGAGAAATAACACAAAGAATGGAAGGTTGAATCGTGTAATCTCTCTCTTATGCTGATGTTCGAGAAATTCAGGGGAAATTGAGGCTTTGAAATGGTTGAATGAATGGGTGATTGGAAGGAAGATAGAGATTACAGGGTCATGGTGGGTTTGATGTGAAGATGGATTCGAATTGAGTTTGAACCAGAAATTGAAGAACGATTGATGTTGTTGCCAATTTGTGATTGATTTAAGGAAACAAGATCCTAATGGTTTTCTGTAGAAGAATAAGAACATTTAGGGTTTGTGGTTGAATTGAGATTGGGGTTTAATGAGTTCCAAGGCGAGAAGACTAATGATCTGTTCTTTGATTCGAGATGGGGTTTGCGGTGATGAATTAGCGATGGGTTTCAGTGGATTCATGAAGGTGAGAAGGATAATGGAATGAGTACTTGGTGGTGTTGGTGGAACTCGATTTACGGTGATTGATGCTTATGAAATGGAATCGGTAGTGGGTTACGATGAAATGGTGGATTTGAGAAGACAGAGCTGCTTTGGTGATTGCAAACTGATATTACAATGGTCAGTAAGTTGCAAAAGCAATGAATTGTGGCTGGCTGAGGGATTACATGTAGAGAAGTTCAGGCAGGTGTTGAACTGAAATGGGCACTGTATGGAAGAAGCAGAGATGTGCATTACAGGGAAATAGCAAATGGATCTGATGGATGTTTACAAAGGGTTCTGAGAAGCACCAATGAATTGTAGCTAGTGGTTATGAGCTGACAGTGAAGTGGTATTGGAACTGCAAGTAGCTGGAGTTGAGGCTGTAGATTGGTGATTGGGACTGTTGTTTGTGTGCAAGTGCAATGGATGCGCGGTTTCGAGCTGAGCAAATGGGTTGTGTTTGAGTTGTAAGAACTGATATTATGTGCAATGGTTTTGTTAGTGCTGATATTGCAGTATTGAGCTGAAATATTAGTTGCAGCTGTTGGAAAGAAGCTACAGAAGGCTGTGATGCTATGGCTGAAGCTGCAGTGAATAAATGGAGTAGATTGTGCAGTTGAGAACAAATCCAAGGATTTCTGGGGTGAACTGACTTTAGGCTATGATTCTGGTGACACAAGGAATGGAGAATTTGGCTTGGTCTGAAGCTACAGAGTTGTTTGCAGTAGGTCTTGAACCTCAGACAGAGACTGAGTTGATGGTGAATGATGAAGGCCAAGAAAATGCAGTGGCAGTTGCAGCTGCTGTTATGCAGGGAGCTTAAGTTTGCTGTGATAGTGCGGTCGAGCCGCGAAGCTGAATTGCGCTTTGGTGTTGTGTATGATACAATGCAGCGTGACATGAACTGAAATGCGAAGCTGGTGGTTAGGCTGTGGAAATTGTGACAATTCAGGATGGAGATTGAGCTGTGTTGCTGCCTGGAGAAACTCGCATATGGTTTAAGACAGAAGAAAACCGAAGCAAAGCCGGTGATGGTTTGTGTTGGCTGTGATACGCGGTTCAGCCGAGAAGATGGGGTTTATGTTTTGCTGGTGGCAGTAAGGCATTGGTGGAGATCAAGGAAGGTGTTGTATGCTTGGTGGTTTCTGGTGGGTTGTATTGCAGTTGAGATGAAATGTTGTGTTGTTTCTAATGAGAGTTGCAGTGCAGAAATGGAAGCAATGATGTTTGAGCTGTACAAGGGATGAGATGGTGGTTTTACGCAGCTGATATTAAGTGAGCATACGGATACTGGTGGTTGCTGTAATGATTTTAAGATGGTGGTGACCATGGCAAGTTGAGATAGGGCTATTGCAGTTGGTAAGGCTGATGACAGAAGGCTGTAATCTGGTGGAAATGGAGCTGGTAAGGAAGGTATGATAAAGTTGTGGCATTGGAATGTACAGTGATGGCCTGGAAAGTTTGCAGTTTGTGGAAGTGATGTTGCACCATCCTGGCTGGAGATAAGGCTGTGAAGCGCAATGATGGTGCAATACTGTTTGGCTTTCGTGAAATGGCTTTGGCCTAGAGCAAGCAGTTACTCAGATCTGATTTAGCTTCCTGATTCATATCTGACTCGGTATGACCAGGGTGACCGGGTGGACTTTGCCGGTTACCTGAGATATTTTTCTGGTGCCGGATTCCGGCCAATTTCCGACCATAATACCAGTTTTCCGGCGACTATTTTTGGGACATATTTTCGCATGGGTATTCCTCACATATGGGCTTGGTGGACATTTTGTTATTGGACTTTAGGCTTTGAAGACCCAGTTTTGGAAAGATGAAATGCTACAAAAGGAAAAAGTTTTCTACAACTTGGGGGATGACGTATTTTCTACTTGGAGTTTTGGAGAGCGGCGACTAGGGTTTGCTTTCGTATATTTTTCATCTTCTTTATTTAATTTATGATTGTGATGAACTCCATAGCTATGAGTAGCTAAACAACTATTATTGGTTATGGGATAAAATTGATTTCTCAACATGTTATTTGAATCTATGAATTAGTTTTGTCTCAATAATTTATTGTTTGTGATTCACAATTAATAGTGTTATATGATTTGAATACTTGTTAGGTTGAGTCCTGAATCAATCCGATTTGCATTCATCTCTAGAGCTATATTAGGGTTTTCAATACGAAAAAGTTGTTTATCCCTGATTCTAAGTAGCATAATTGTGGGTAGTGCTTGTAGTGATATATCCTACTAGTCACAAGTAAATCATAACTTTTGTTAAAACGGATTAGTGCTTTTACACGTTCGTTTGCATTGATTAGTCTTATTCCATAGAACTTATTGCTTTTAGGGAGTTAAACTTGATTTTGCTTTTACACATTAGGTTGCTTTCTAGGAAGAATTCACATATACATCTTTTAATGTGGTTGTGATGAAATCATGGAATTAGCGGGATATTCTTGCGATCAAGGTATCCTAGGACTTTTAGTAAATGAGAGATTAAAATACCAATTCTAGTCATTGATGATAATACATGTTTGTGAATGATACTATCCCGTGACCAATATCTTCTCTTTCTTGATTATTCAAATTATTTTATTGCTTTCAATTATTTTTATTGCTTAGATAAAACAAAAATCCCCCCTTGGTTACTTTAGAAACTGAAATTCTATAACAAAAATTGCCTCTCTGTGGATACGAACTCTTTCTTACCACGTACTTCATTTATATTTAGTAGAGTGAGAAAGTGAAATTATTTTTGCTCGGCTGACAACCGGTCAACGTGTGACGGAAAAACTGGCCAGTTTGAGACATACGCCCGACGTTCCATTAAGCGCGCGCCTGTTCTTCCATCTCACTCAACAGACCAACAAATTTGTTGGTTTGTCCATCCGTTTTTCATGTTTGTTGAGTTGATAATGAGATCAAAATGAATCAATAGGAACTGCTCTAAGATGTAAATATATAGGCTTCCGGAAAATGAATCGGGATCCGTCAACAAACGGTTTTAACAAAGCCTTTTGACAAAACATATCAACCCCAAATATATGAGATCTTACAAATGTTTTGTCAAAGCCATTTGTTCATCGATCCCGACTCCCGAAAAATGTTGGACATATATAAGTTTCCTTTTTAAAACCTTACAAGGAAAACTCATTGCGATAAAACCCCGAATAAGAAAAGAGTACAACTCAATATGTCTGAAAATAAAATGATTAAAACTATCTAAAAGGATCAAAATTACATCCATAGTCATTCAAGATCATATTTTTTTTGTTCTCCATCGATATCTAATGAACTGTCTTCTAATGCTGGCAGTATGTAAGTTTCCATAAAAAAAATTGTGGAAGATGAGTGTCTTCACTCATGACAGGATTTATGCACATGTTCAGGTTACTCACTATGTCGACATATTGAACTTCCATATTTTGTAAACCAATTTCCAAACACAAACCCTAAAATGTACATGACTAGAGAAATCGGTTTTGCAAATGGGGATCAGTTATACCATGACCCCCAATGTAGGTAGGTACCGGTTCTACCTTAATTGTAATATAGGTTAGGATCGGTACTACCTTGACTTTCAATATAGGTAAGGATCGGTATTTCCTTGACTCCCAACATAGGTAAGGATTGGTTCTAACATTGTTCCCAACATAAGTAGGGTCAGCCCTTCCTTAGATCTTCAATTGAAAACCAGACCACCAATCCTATTGATTTCTTTGAACTACGAAAAAGTTTGTAAGTCAACTTCCTTAAACTCATGTAATCAAACATAGTTTTCTAGGCATGAAATCAATCCTAAGTTCATTACACAATCTAGTAACAAGTTACAAAGATTATGTCTATGTCGAAATTATGAAGTTCAAAAGATAAGCATTATACTATGTAATTCAATATACCTAAGTTGTAAAACAACTTCTATATTCTACTTTGACACTTTGATCATAATAAGATGACCAAGTCTTATACTAGAGCTTCATGTATATAACTTAGCATGTTATGTTTTTAATCTAAACGACTTTAAAGTAACGATATAAAAATAGAAACAAGTCAAGTCTTGTATTACTAACTTCAAGAAGAAGGATGGCGTCTTCGCAGATGTCTATACGTCTTCAGAATTTTCAGGTCTTTAGAGTAATATTTGTATGTCTCAGCATTTCTAGACTCCCTAGTCTAACCTAACGAAGTTGACTTTAGTAATTCCAATCAAGCGACTTTTGAGTTTTGATACTAAAATATGACAACCAACCTTGACATACCAACTCTTGGCGGGTTCAACCAAGAAATGCTCTAACTGTAAGGATCGAAAATAAGATAGCACATAAATTGAAGTTTTAGTATTAAATACGTCCTAACAACTAGCTTAACCAGAATTATGTTTAGCTGTTAGATTAATGTGGTATGTGCCTAGATGTGTTCGTACCTTATACTATTCATAATATCTAAATAGAGTTAGAAGAAAATAGACTTGGTAAACCGGTGGAGTCTTCTTAGGACAACACCTGTAGTGATACCAGGGTTAAAATAGGTAAAAGAAAATTAAACAAAATAAATAGGAAAAGGGAAAATCATACGGGGGAGGATAGAGTTTTGGTTCACTGAAAAATTAGATTAGGTTGGAACTTTGAAGAACTAGTCTACGTCTACATCCTACAGGTGAACTTTGAGATTAAGACATTAAATTGTTAAATCCAAGTTGATTAGAGTGACGAGAAGGTTAGGGGAAAGGTGGAATTTAATGATCCGAGGTAAGTTCAAGTTATGTTTATATGTTTGATTTATGAAATTGATTTCAATAGGAAGTAAATCTGTAGATTAGGTTGTTTTTGTAAAAGAACAATACTCAATCAATTCTATAGCAGTAACATCATTATTGATAATCACAATAAGTTTCCAAATTAGCTTTAGGTTGAATTAGAAGACATGTAAGAAATTAGGCGAGAATTTAGGAACGATACAGGGCATTGAAAAGAAAACAGTATGTGGTTTGGGAATTAAAGTTGAAACAATACTTGTTTTTCAGAATTGGTTGACTGTCGTAACTCATCTTTGTTCTAAATATAGCTGGTGTATAGGAGTAAGAGTCTGGGGCTTAAGAGGTGGACTAAAGTGTGTAAGGATTTACTACAGAGACAAGGTAGGAGTTTTACACGGAAGTTAATTAGGTGTTTAGAATGTTTAATCGTTTTCATTGGTAAAGTTGTGTTATACCCATTTGATTGTTGTGTTGTGTTTTCTTTTTGATACTGAACTCATGGCTTGGGTAGGATCTTCATGAGGATAGTTTATTGGTGAGACAATGTTTGATTTATATCATTTTGCTCAAGTTATAATTTGCGTTTCTGCTCTTGTTCAAATATCATTCTGCAATCGTTTTTTTTTTCTTTACTGTAAGCTTCCACTGGCATTTTGCTCATTGTCTTCCTATGAGTGTCAGGTGAAGCATCTACAGCCGAGAACGAACCAAAGGAAATGGAAGGCAAGACCTATCTTTGGCTTGAGTGAGTATCCTCCTGTTGAGAGATTGGAGTGCCAAAGTTCTCATATCATTTTGTGCATAGTGTATATATCTTTTTGTGGTGTCGATAACTTTTAAAATATGTAAATATTACTTTTGTACCTTATACAGACTTAGGCAAATCTAGACACGCGAGTCTATCGCATAACAGAAGCCTCTGTTTAATAAATCTCTTTTTGGTTTCAAACCTTAATTGCATTTTAGTTCAGAACTATTCTTATCAGAAGTGAATGTGACTGTTGGAAGTTCTCTTTTATATTTACCCCCTCGTCTTAAGATTGATCACCTTTTAGTTCTTAATATTATTTATTAGGGATTGTTAAGTAAGGGTCGTGACACTAACAATCTCCCCCTTTGTCAATTTTAGTGACAAAACTCTAATACATATGGATAATACCTAAATCAAAACATAAAGATATTACATTACATAACACTCTCTTAACTCATTCTTCATATGCTTGATTCCAAGTTTCAACATCACAATAACCTGCACATATTCAAAAATCAATGTTGTTGTTAACACATTTGAATAACAAAAGCTTTAATCCCCTTAAAGGAAATATAGGTAGATATTTAATCCGAACATTGTAGTATGTAATACTACACAACATGATGATTTGTTTCTCCCCTTAGTCTATGCCTTACTCTTTCATTAGATATATACTTTTAAGTACATATATCCTTTCTTAGTGATTGTAAATCACCTGTATACTACACATATATTTTTTTCCCTTTTTGTCACAAAATGGCAAAGAAACGGAAAAATACATATGCAAACTGAAAGGATCTTACAAGTTCATAAGAACTCATACAACCTATATGAGTTAAGCACGAAGGTTTACCATACTATTTTAGGCAAGCGATACTAAAACCGGAGCTACCTAAGTAATTTGTTTTAGCATCTTGTCAAGGAAACAATTTCCCGAAGCAATCTTCCCTTTGATTTGATAAGTCAGCCTAAGATCAGAATTAACTTAGTTACTTATCAGAATCTAGTTATTCATAAATAATCGTACCTCATTTAGACAATACAAAACTGGGTTAGATAACTAGTTTTCTTATCAAGGAAAATATAGACAAACTCAGAGAAAGCTGATTCGGTAAGAAAACTACTCTCTAATAAAGTAATTTTTTGTAGAAGTCAAGAGAAAAATCTTTGGATCCTTCTGCGAAAGGATAATCTAGAGTGATAACTTGTTATTATCGATGTGGATGGGACTTAAGCTCATGAAATAAAATTTTCTTAAAGGATACTCAACCTTACTGACTGGAGATCCCAAGACGAAGGTTTAATGAGACAACTAATTTGTGGTAATCAAAATATATCACTACAAGAAAACTAGGCTTTAGCGACTACTCTGATTCAGTTGGTACAGGGTCGTTTTTCGAGGGTGGAGCTCTGTAGAAACCAACATGGAAACCGATTAGACTTAAATAATCGTACCTCATTTTGATAAGCCTAAACTAATTAAGATCAGAATTAACTTAGTCTTTCTTATCATGAATCAATTGTGCTAAAGCAATTGAACCTTCTTTTTGTTAAGACAAAACAAATATCGGAATTGACTTAGTTTTTCTTAACGGAACCAATTGTAACAAAGCAAAAAAAAAAAATTATGTCGTATTTTGTTAAGAAAAGCAAGAATAGGCAATTAAATCATCTTTTGTTAACAGGAAAATGATTAATTAGCACAACTACAAATCGTTACCTCATTTTTCGTTATGACAAACTAAGATACCGATCGATCAAGTTTTTATATCAGGAAGAAGTTTATCAAAATTCTTCCCTCGATTTACACAACCACTCTTCCCACATAGATATGACGTGTAAGGACCAGTTTTATATAGAACTCTCTCCCTGTGAGTTGTTATTCCCTACAAGACAAAAGAATAACAAACAAGACAACCTTTACCAGAGAAAGATCGACAAGGTCTTAGGTATTACTTGCCAATAGTAAAAAGCTAAAAACGAAAATCATGTGTATACTAAATACACAACTTATGAAACATAAATTGATAACAGTATAATCGTGACTTCACAATGAGTTTGATAATATATACTTATGATTATTTGAGAATGCAACCAATAGGTTAAATCCTCAATGTGATATATCAAAAAGTCATATAATCAATAAGAGATAACCATATTATGAGATCAGAATATTAGGGTTTGTGAAAACCGAAGCCAAATCTCATAAACCGGAAGCAGAGTAAAGAGATAATCAATCATGCAATGCAATCGTAACTATCACAAGAATGACATAAATAATTTAAAGTAAAAACTTAATCATATTATTAATAGTTGTTCAGATAGACAATTTAGAGATCTGGAAATCAATACAGAGTCTATTCGAGATTTTCGCGAGTCATCAAGGGAGTATTGATGACATGACTATTAAACTCGAGATTCAAATTCTTCTAAGCATATACTTTTTCAGTTGTATGATTGTTTATCTCAAGTAGTTGAGATTGAAGATCGATAAGCATTTCTTTTTAATCCTTGGGCATCTGTTCATGATGCTTGATGCTCTATATGACAGAGAAGATATGTTTCCTTAGAGAATCTCGTTGAACTTAATTAAGTTTTTGATTATCATTTGTTTCATTCATATTTGACTCACATGAAAATAGTGCTAAACTATCAGAGGTTGATAAAAACTCTTTCACAGGTTTATCCATTGGATATCAAGTGACTTTCATTAGGACATGTTATGAGTATATATATCGAAAATAGGAGAAAACAAGAAACAATATAATTTGTTTACAGAAACAGAATATATTCAAATCTTAAAAGATTTTATTCCAAATTTTAAAAGACATAGCACACACACACACAAAAATATAAAAAAAAATCATGAATTGTTGTTACTTTGTTGAACAGATTTCGGAATACTTCTGCGATTTATGCCTCCTCACAAAAAACAATTGGGAAATAGGTGAGGATGCATTTTCCAACGCAATCAGGTTTGAGCTATGGAACTTTTTTTTGGGGTGAGAATTAATCTCACCATATATAGGTAACTGAAACAGCCTGAGGATGATCGGTGAACACAGCTGCTTGTGTTCTTAACTTGTTTTGTTCCTTTCTTCTACAGGAATCTACAATTTTATTTCTAGATCTGGTAATTTAGATTAAACTCCATAATTTTCATTCCCTTTTGGAGTTTCTTTATGAATTTATTATTTTCTGTTTGGAATCCCAACAAAATTAATTAAAGTGTGGCCATTTCTTCCACAAAAGGAACATATAGCAAGCATTGACAATTGTCAATAAATCATCTTTATTCCCAATGCTTGACAGAGCATATTTAGCACGGATAAAATTATTGTTCCCGGTTCCAGTATACCCAAGACCACACATGTTTTTAAAATACTTTTTTCCACATAGCATAACCGAGACTCTGCTAGAACTCCTTGAGAGACGTTGTAAGTCACCTTTTAAGATGTCGATCTCTTTATCTTTTAGAACAATTGTTGGAATATTTTTCGTGCTCAATTTTTTCTCCTTTTGTCTTATCAGACAAAGAATTTCTTAAATTATCCAGTTCTTGGATTTTAGATTTTCGTTGCTTATTATATCAAGATTAACTAGACACTCTTTGAGATGTTGGTCGAACTTCTTTATGTGACAACTGCTAGCTTCGGCAAAGAATATATCACAATACAATATTTCTTCATGGGCTTTATCCTCGGAATATCATCAAGGCCTAGGGTAATGTGGTATGCTCTGTCACCTTTGTAGGTTCTTTTGTTGTGACAGGTTTTGGTCATAGACCCAAAATCGCGACATTTGAAGCATTGGATTTCTTCATCATCTTCAGACACAACTTCTTTCTTGATGTGAGAAAAAGGTTGTTTGGATGATGACTTGTTAAAGAAGCGCAATTTTTGAATAAATATCATTTTCAACAAGTGACTTGTCTTCTTTATAACATTCCTCATCCCAATTTATAATAACCTTCTCCGACGATTGAGTAGTATTCTTTAAGGCTTTAAATCGAACATTCTTGACTTTCAGCCGAACTTCATGATCAAAGATCTTTAACTTTCCAACAAGGGAGCTTCGGGAAAGTGTCAAAATATAATTTGCTTCCAGGATAACATGTTTCTTAAACTCATATAAATAGGGTAACAATCTGAGAATCTTGCACACTATATCTTTTTCGAAATTGTCTTTCCAAGAGAGAATGGGGTATTGATAATCTCGTAGAGTTTTACATGAAACTCCTCAAAAGAATCATTATCATTCATTCGAAGGTTTTACCAATCGGAGAAAGCAGATTGAAGTCTAGCATCTTTTTCTGGTGCGTTTACTTACCGTCTCACGAGTATCTCAGGATTCCTTGGAATTTTCACACGTGGATACATGATGTTGAAGATCTCGACTCACTGCATGTATAATATCATTCAACCCATCTGAATTCTTCTTGGCAAGAGTTTTTTCTTCATTTGAGTAAAACCCTAAGCGTTTAAACCATGTTTATGAATATTCAACCTTTGCAAGTTCGTACCCTTTTACGACTAATAACCAAGTATTAAAGTCACGTGACTCAAGTAACGACCTCATAGAAGATTTCCACCACAAATAGTTAGTGCCATCAAATCTTGGCAGTACGTTCACTGAAATCGATTCATGTGAATTTAAACTCATATCTTATAGGTTGGATCGCACCAAATACAGATTGTTAGATCTTTTTGTGTTTTCCTGCTCTGATACCAATTGAAATGACAAGGGTATGAAGGACACCATAATATTTTCGATATCAACCTATAAGTCCGATACCTAGCATTATATAATATATACAAAGACTGTCAAGAAGATAACAAACCACAAGGTATACACTTGGTATATAGTACAAGTCCAAAAGTGAACCTTAAATAATAAGGATCAACCTAAGTGTTGGATTAACGTAGAAGTGCAATTAATTTAATTCTAACTTAAACAATGTATAATGCGGAAAGTAAAGTAAAATTATACAACAATGTTTAGTTAACGAGGAAACGCAAATACAGAGAAACCCTGGGACCTAGTCTAGTTTTAAATACTCTCAGAATTAAGTCGTTATACAAAGAACACTACCAACTTTGCATAGTTGAGACCAAGTAACCTACCCATACTTACCTAGTTTCCTCAGCATCCCTGCCCATATAACTAATCTGGCCAATACACGAGAATCCTAAAATAGAGTCCACTATTTTAAGTTGCTTCAGCCGTTGTGAAGACTTCAATCACTCAACTACTTTGGATCATCTTCCAAACAATATAAGACTAATCTGTTTGGTAACCACTCTTCAAACTCAAGAAGTAAATTAGAGATCATTGTTGAGTATGACAAAGGCTCTTCCGTTTAAACTAATAAACTCCCTTTTAAGGTTTAGATAAATCAAGATCTATATTAATGAAATAATCAAATCTAGATTTACATGCTATCAAATTCGGATACTGAAGAAAACCACCAAATGATACTTGCCAATCTTACGACTAGTTAGTCAATCGCCTATCAAAGATAAACGAGATCTAGTCGGATCCTAGACGATCAAGTTTGTGTATGAAGCAAATCACAAAGATATGAAACCAATAGAAAATCTTCTTGTCTTCAAATCTTTAATCTTATTTTATACCTGCGCAACCAAACTTGATTCTAACTTATGATCGATCATGCATATAATCGAAGTCTCGTTAACAATGGATGATCACAAGTCAACATCAGATATAAAGATAGATTTGAACTATAGATAATTTCTTGATCTAGTTTAAGTGACCTTATGTCAGAGGAGATGGCTCCAAGAATAATCAAACTAGGTGCAATCAAGAGTTAACAACCGTTAGTCAATCAAATCAATAATTAAAAATTAAAATAACAATGCAATTATAGTTTCTCACCAACAGTACTAGTAGACGCTTATTGATCCCAAATAAGTCTTTAAACTAGCGGACGTAAGAGATTTCACTAAATCAGGTTACTCTCTTCTCCAAGATAGTACTACAGTAATACTATTAGTCGGCTACATCAGTGACTAAAAAAATGAAGTGCCTGTCTCAGGATGAGTTTGTAAGAAGAACAATCTTTACTATTTATAAACCATTGTGGTTTGGACACCAAGGAATTTTCATAACCGAAAATATTCAATAAGCACCTACATTCGGTTTTGTCTAATTCCAACCAATATCCAATCTGTATAACCGAAATCCCTTTTGGATTATAACTCAACATTAGCTAGCATACAAGATACTTAACTAACATATCCTCCAGAGATATGTTTTGATTGTTGGAAAAACAAAACATATATTCGAAAATCTTAGCAAAAAGATTCTCAAACATTTTGGTTTGGGATCTCACCTTAAGTATCTAGCAATATCTTTGAACAGTAAAACATAAGATTTATGCACATGTTCAAATTACTCATTATTTCGACATATTGAACTTTCCTATTTTGCAAACCTAATTTCCAAAATCACATAAATCCTAAAGTGCACGTGACTAGAGAAATAAGTTTCGCATATGGGGATCAGTTTCTTCCATGACTCCCAATATAGGTAAGGATCGGTACTACCTTGATGCCCATATAGATTAGGATCGGTACTACCTTGACTCCCACATAGGTAAGGACCGCTATAACCTTGACGCGATCCCAACATGGGTAAGGATTGGTTCTAACATGGTTCCCAACATAAGTAGGGATCAACGGTTCTTTAGATCTTCAATAAAAACCGGACCACCAATCCTATTGATTTCTTTCAACTAAAATTTTCTAAGCCTTGTCTACTTCCTTAATTAAACTCATGTAATCAAACATAGTTTTCTAAGCATGAAATCAATTTTAAGTTCATTACACGATTTAGTAACAAGTTACAAAGATTATATCTATGTCGCAATTACGAAGTTCAAATGATAAGCATTGTACTTTGTAATTTAATATACCTAAGTTAAAAAAAAATGTACATTCTTCCTTAATACTTTGATCATAATAATACGATCAAGTCTCTAATACTACAGTTTCATGTATATAACTTCGCATATTATATTTTCAATCTAAACGACTAGAAAGTAACGATATAAAAATGTAAAAAAGTCAAGTCTTGTATTACTAACCTCTAGTAGAAGGATGATGTCTTCGAAGATGTCGATACATCTTCTAATCTTCTGTCTTCGAATAATACTTGAATGTCTCAACATTCCTAGACTTATTAGTCTAACCTAAATAAGTTGACTCTAGTAATTCTAATCAAGCGAATTTTTAGTTTTGATACTAACTATGATAACCAACCTTGACATACCAACGCTTGGCGGGTACAATCAAGCAATGCTCTAAGACCCTTACACACGAGTGTGTTGACCCCAGGGTCGTACAGTGCATTACAAAAACCATAGTAGTGTACAAAGCTTTCATCTTTAGTTTTTCATACGTGGGAAGGTTCTGTTCACCAAACGGAAAATGGGCTAGTGAACCCTTGGGTCCTCTAATAACACCAAAACCACAAAGACAACATGAAACTCAATTTCTCTAAATGAATTAAATTTCATTTAAAAAAATCGTGATTTCTTGAACTGTTAGCAAGGGTTTTATTAATAGATTTGTGAAAGAACATGTTTATATAGTTCATCCCATGGGTTTTGTTGATGATTTTATAACAATGCTCGGTTAAACCCACAAGTTTTGGTACCTCAAGCTTTTTGTCAGTTAGATTATGAAAACTATATCTCGATTTCTAGTCTATTAAGACAAGTCTCAGACTAGGTTAGAATTTGGTAATTAAATATCATACATCACCTCGAAGACTGAAGATCGAAGAAGACATTTGGAGAACTTCTTTTATCAGGTGTGTGAAGACTAAACCATTCGATTTTACTCTTTATCTTATCATTCTATCTTTTGAGACTATGTCGTATGACATCTAGTAGATTTACAAAGAAGAACTTTCTAGTCAAGCTTGTCTTGTTAAATATATCGAAACATGAATCAAGCGTAGAAGTTCAAAGGTCCTTAACAATTTTAGTTCGAAACAATTCATTGTTCATGAATTAAATTGTGTATCAATTGAAAGTTCCCCATGCAAATGATTTTATAATTTGTGAATCTTTCAAACATAATAAGAGACAAATTCAGAACTTCTGTTATTTCTGCTCAGGGTAGGTTGGAGAACCAGTTTCCAAACCATAGATATCTGAGT
Source organism: Papaver armeniacum (assembly GCA_023531295.1). Classification (NCBI taxonomy): domain Eukaryota; kingdom Viridiplantae; phylum Streptophyta; class Magnoliopsida; order Ranunculales; family Papaveraceae; genus Papaver; species Papaver armeniacum. The sequence goes on along the minus strand of JAJJWW010018493.1, from coordinate 680,335 downwards.
TCCAGAAATACAGGAAAGGTTGGCGTACCATTTTGCAAACCGTAAGTTCAATTGGGGACATTTCACAAACCCTGGTGAACTGAATTTTGGTGTTGGTGTAAAAAGGCTTAAGGTTGGCGAATCCAGTTCACGAACTGTGCCCATCTGAGTTCACAAATCGAGTATGGTTGGTGAACCAGTTCGTGAACATTGTACATTTGAGTTCTCAAGCCGAGTAGTGTTGGCAAACCTGGTTCACGTATCGTAGCACACTTACTCGTGAATTTTAACCTTACGGTTCCCAAACCGTTTCACCAACGGTCCCATAGAATTTAACAGATGCTCAAAGACTTATTTTTTAAAATATGTTTAACATTGCTATGATTCTCTAAAACACTTCTAAGACTTCGTTGATCACTAAAACACTTATGTGTGTGCATCATGATAAAACCTTTAGGTGTTCAAATTAAATGAAAATCAATTTGCTTATAGTTCGAAAGGCATATTTGTCAAAACAGATCGGTCACTATACAAGGTTCCGTAACCGAACCGCTGTGTATATTTTTATTTTGTATTTTCAAGACTAATTTTCACATGCCTGTTTTAAACCGTAACTAGAGTTTCATCTAAATAAATAAAGTGTTTGCTTGATTCTCAAGTTATCTTAACTTGAATTCTAAGCAACCCCCAGTCTTGAAAAACTATAATAGAGATAATCTTTCACCTTGGAAATTCAATCCTTGACATTTTATTTCCTAGTTGATTGCTAGAGTCGTCCTCTATTGACCTACAATTCCTATGAGAAACATAATTAGGTCTACGACTGAAAGACTTCACTTGGGGGATTCGTGAATCCAAGTACGACTATCTTTGCCTTGATAGTTCGTATATCATGATCTTATTTTTCTATTCTTTAAATCTCTTTCAGGAAAGATAGATAAAAATCGCAAAGATCTCTTCGTCCCAGACTTTGTGATTCCTTAAGATAGATATCTGAAAAGTATTCTTAATTGATAAGTTGAAGATTGTTTGAGAGGTGGTAAAAGGTCCAGGCTTCTCATCTAAGTGAGTGTGATTATTCCGGATTGTGAGGTTTGCTAGCTTTGTGTGTTGCAAACATATTTCCAAGCCTTGGTCTTTGATCTAAAGGAAAATCAAATAGGCTTATCTGTTATAGGAATATTGGTATCAAAATTCTTCACTTAGGTTGAAGCAACTCTTAGGATGTAAAGGATGTCATCTAAAGGAATCAATTGCATAGAGCCTTGCGAGTTTCAGGAGACGTAAGGAGTGAGACTGTAACTGAATTGCTTGGAGGGTGGTTTCGATCCCAACGACATTCCAATACGAAGTCTGTTAGTATGCTAGTGTCCATAGCGGCTTAATACAGTTTGTTGTTCAAATCTGGACGAGGTAACTTGGGGTTTTCGGCGATTCTGCGGTTTCCTCATTATCAAAACTTCTGGTGTCTTATGTTTTTCCTTTTTCTCATTATATTATTTATAATATGATTTAGGCAAGTAGTACGTATTCAATCTTAGTAGATATATCTATTTAATTGTGATCGATTACGAGGCTTGGTTTTTGTAGAATTCGCATCTGGAAAGATAGATAACAAATTTATTACTTGGCAGAATTCCGATTTGATCATTTGGATATGGCTTGATTGATCGTGGATATTGATTTTTGGGATCGTCCAAGTACTCTTCTTAACAATTAGGTTCATGTACTCCTTAGTCTATGCATACTTATTGAGAAGAGATTGACATATAAACTTCATATACATATAGTCAAGGATCATTAAGTCGGTCTGCTTGAAATTGTATTAGGTTTTGTCCAAACAGGTTGTTGAACGAAAAACGTTGGTGGTGTACTTGGTACCCTCTTCTTTTCAGATTAGTTGAAGCCTGACTATGTTTGTCACTTAAAAAAAATCATTATATGGTTTTATACAATCCCCAGGAGCTTGGTTTGAGAGGATTAGTCACTTTCTTGACAACCATGGATTCCAAAAATCAATTTGTGACCAATTTTTGTTTTCACATGCTTATGGTGACCAACAAATGTTACTTCTTTTGTATGTTGATGATATTATTTATACGGATTCGTAAGCTCGTCAACGCTATTAGACCAGTCAAGTGACGAATTAGCCGTTAATAACTCGATTAATTTAACACAAACATTATTAATAGGAATTAATCTAACTACAATTTAGATATGAAATTAGTACCACTAGATACTCGAATGTGTCATTCGGATATCGGACGAGGAATATATCGCCAACTTAAATCGGATATTTAGGTTTGACTAAAGTCAACCTCCCGTTGACTGTTTAACCTGACTTGACAGTACCGTTGACTTTGAATTGACTGGATCTCTAAGTAGTGTAAAGTTACCCCTTATTAATTTTGAGTGTTTGTTAATAGTATAAATATATTAATCAAGTTAGGTTAATTAATTAATAGTTACTTATGTTTAAGTTAGATTAATTATCTATTTAGGTTAGTTAATGAAACATATATTTTAGTTATTAGAACTTATCTTCTTAAGAACCTAAGGAGAAGGTGTAAGTGTAGTAAAGAAACAGAGGGGTAAAGGGAGATTATATAAATTAAGAGAATAGAAATTACAGAGAAATGAGGATAGAAAGAGAGAGTGGTTGTGGAAGAAGTTGATAGTGTTGGTAATGAGAATATGATGATTAGAACATCTCTAATAAACCATAGTTGGTGATAGTTGATCATTAAGATGATAAAGAAGAGTAATTAGTTGAAGATGTTGATGAGAACATCCCTAAATAATCAAGGTAATCTTTCTAAATGTTTCCGTAAGTTAGTTATGATTTGGGTACTTCTTAGATACTAATATAGAGTAGAGTTAATCAAGTTTTCATGTTGATAACCATGATTTTATGTGTTAGTGTATTTTCTTATATCTAAATTCTAGACACCCTATAAGTTCAAATAATCATAGCTTATTGTTATAAATCATAGTACATGGAGTTAGGAATCATTAGAGACTTAAGTGGCATGGTTTGGAGTTGAATTGAGAGAGTTTTGATGATTTTCGTAATGGATGTGAAATCTGGAAATTAATGGTATTTGCGGTGAGATAGTATGTTGATGGACATTTTTAGGTATGAAAGGAAATAGAATTAGCTCCGGCTCAAAACTGAAAAGTTGTAGTAGAATATGCCATCTTTTGATAGAGCCAACAATTACTTGATTTGGATAAGAATCGAATGAATTAGATACCTCTAAAGTTAGACCCTCGTGCTGTTTACAAGGTGCTAGAGGTTGAAGACGAAGTGGGTTTAGTGAGTTGACTCACCGATTCTAACCGAGTTGACCCAACGAGTCAGATTAGCTGATTCATGAGTCAGAGGGAGTCAGACCTATTCGGGTCTAAACTGAGTCAATGGGTTAGTAAATGAGTTAGCAAGCCGAGTTAACTGGTCAGGCTAACGGGATTGGGTTAAGGCCAGAAATATTATTTTGAGTTTTTGGACCACTTAGAGTCCGAATTAGCTTTCGGGTTCCTTTTGCAAAGTTGTAGGGTTTTTTGAGGGCTTTCAAATGATACCCAAATCGACCATATTCGGATCAGTAGATATTGTTTTAATACCAAGATTACTTATTACTAAGTTATAAAACCATTAATAAAATTAGAACCGTTAGTTATTTGACTTAGCCTATAACTGGAGACTTGTATGAAATTATGTTAACAACTTTGTGTGAGCCTGTTCGCTAAATTCTTAGAGTGTTTGTGTGATTAACAGTTAGTCTATATTAACAATGATCGATTCAAAGGATGGGGCAGTTGAATAAGGATCTCGAGGTAGGCATGGCTTGTCATCAAATCAGGTGGGAACTCTGTAACTTTCTTGTAATCATTAAGTTTACTTTATCTGCGAGCATGATGAGTCGTTAATTTCTGTAAGCATATTATTTGTAATTCAATGGGTATGTTGTGTAATAAGCGTTGTGTGGTTTCCCCGCGAAGAGTGTCTGTGTTTCCCCATAGCTCTTGGCTAAGTTTAGTAGGGCAACGCTACGTTGTTTGATTATTACTTAGTAGCCCGGATTTACCCCGGATAAATAGTATTACATTTTATTGTCTTAAGATAGTAGTCCGGCTTTATCCCGGTTGATTATTACCTAGTAGTCCAGCTTTACCCCGGTTGATTATTATATATACTATTTTATTTGGGGAAGTCACTCATGTGCATATTATACTTGATTGCGCAGTCTTAGTAGTGTGACTGGGTTACTATGACCTTGACTTAGTAAGAAATTCTAGGTTCATTACTGGATATGGTCATTATTTAGAGACTTCGGCCTACGAATAATGATTGGGCCTTTTGTGAACCTACTGTGCGGGGTCAGATCATAGTAATCAAAACCTTATTATATTCTAGACTTAGATGGTGGCATTTGGATTCATGAGGTGTACGCATTCCATTATAATATCTTACGGTACCTGGATTCATGCTATCATTTGAGACTGTAGTTATTCCTAGCATCTTCTTCTCCATTGAGTGAGACGAGGTTAGGATAACATATGTTTAGGTTGTTTAACTCTATTCTCTTAGATCCATCCGGTGGTGGATCTTTCATGGATATTGCCACGATGGACGCAATATCTGGGGAAAAGAGTTGAAGCAATCTTCTGCTTCGTGTTGTGTGTAAAAGGTGTTATCTGTTTTTCTTCTATTAATTTGTTTAAATTTCATTATCTTTTAAAACTATGAAGCATGTTAGTGATTACTTCTAGGTTATATGTTTCCATTGGGCACCCCTTTGGGATGATGTGCTCACTTGTTCCCACTTCAGTTTCAGTAATCAGAAGAAATGGTGCGCGTGAAGAAATCCGTTATCGTAGCTTAAAGCATATTGCGATGTTCGAGATGTTATGAATCTTTTATATATTTTTATTCTTTATTTATTCTGTAAAACAACACATTAATATAGTCATATCACAAGAAAGTTCTTCATTTATACAATATCAGAGTGTATGGGTGGCTTTTTGGATTTAGCTTATGTAACTGAGTTTCTTAAGATCAGTAATATGGGTTGATGCTTCAATTAGGTTGTAATCTTATTAGCTAAGCAGGTGATTAGTTTGGTCATCACAAGTTGGTATCAGAGCTCACTATTAGATCTTACATGGGAAATGGTAGATAATTCTTAGTGCTAGATAGATAACTAGATTAATTTAGAACTTGATTGGGTTGTGAGATAAATCTTAATCATTAAAAGCTATTAAGAACTAAAATATTTATTTGATTCATTCATTCATTTTCTTGTTGTGTGTATATAGTACGAACTAAAATTTGTAAGTTAAAACACCAATTATGAAATAGTTTAAAAAAACTGATAGAGATTAGAGAATGACTTGCTTAAAATTATGAACTTGTAGTCAATTCAATACCGGCAATTAGCTAGATTAGTAATTATAATAGATCCAAAATTTATTTAAAAGGGAGTACCTTTACATATACCTAAACCCATTAATCTTTTGAACTAGACACTAGTGTGAAGAACTTAGATATCGTCATCAGTTAGAATGTAATCTAGTGTTCGAAAATCTAAAGCCCAAAGATTTTTAGATCTTCATGGTAGAAAATATCCAGAGTTATGCCGAATTTCATAGTTACATCGAAAACTTATTCAAAATTATGTTCAAGTTCTCTAATTGTTATAGAAGTGACTTTCTTTTGAAATAATTAATTTAGTATACTCAAAACTAACGATAATAATTACCATCTAAGCTCTTATAAAACTCAACTTTGTAAAAGATAATTGGGCCGACCGACCGGAGGGCCCGAAGGGCCCGTAGGGAGGGAGTCCCTTTTATGGCCACTTTTTTGTCAAATGAAACCTAACACAAAATTGCAATTTCATAAAAAAGATTGATTTTGGTGGTAGTCTTTGGGACATGAAAAGCCTAAAATATCTCTCCTTTTAGTCTAATTATTATGACTCCTTATACATCATATTTTTTCAGGGGTATAATTGGAAACCAAACTTTAATATAACATATCTAAAAATCAAATGCCTTAGAATTTTACAAATTTTATATCATTGGAAAGGATTTAAAAAATCTACCAACGAGTACAAACAACAATATAAAATTTAGTGTTTATACGGAAAATTGATAGTGACTTTTAAAATATATTGCATAGCCATTATGCAAAGCACCACAAAGGATGCATAATACATGGGGATATTGGTGCAAACCACCACAAAGGAAACATAGCACATGGGATAAATTGATGCAAATCATCACAAAAGATGCATAAAAAATGGAGGAAATTTATCTAAACTACCATAAATTGAATGCATATCAATTTTAGCCCTATAACACCATTATGCATATTGGTGTTTCGATTTTCTTCGGTCGGCCCACCCCACCGTGGCAGCGGTGATCTAGTAATTTCAAGTTTAGATCACAGTGGATAATTTGATTATCCATAAAATTGCTTAATTCTTATCGGATTAATTTCTGATATTTGTGATTCTATCGTAAAATGAAATTGTGTGTTTTGATGTGCCTATTTATAAATAACTTTATGTATAATTGATTCGTGTTTAGTTAAAGTATATGGAAATAGGTATACTAATAGGTGCTACAACATCTAGATATAGATGGATCCAGATATAATTATCTTCGAAGTAAATAGAATATATACACAAATTATGGCACTAAAAATAGATGACAATAGGACTTAGACATTTATGTTTAGAAATATTAGTAGAGTCATTATCAACTGGTTAACATTTAGTGTATAGATTGGACAATAAATAATAATAGAAATAATGCATAAATGTATATTTTAATCTTTAATCGAATAGTTCTTATAAAACCCACCGCGAGATAGTCAAAAAATAGTAAATCAAATTATGTTGAATAGAATTGATCTCGCTAGCAACCATGCATTTTATATTACTTTTAAGATGAGCCAATAATTTAATAAGTTAATTAGACGATAATAAGTAAATAAATAATTGATAATAGTAACCATAATCAAAGGTATATAATAAAATGAATATATATATATATATATATATATATAAAGGATGAACATTATCAATCAAAGTAGTAATATTGATAATAAATAATAATTAATTTAACAGTGAAAATTATTAATAATTATTTACAATAATGTTTTAATCAATTAAGTCGCCCGATAAATTCCTTAACTAAAAATAAATAAATTAAATAAAATGATAAAATAATATATTTGATTCGAATACGTAATAGATAGTATGATTTTTGTACGGAATTAGATTTAAACTAATTAGTTTATCAGTACAATAACTAGAAGATAAAATAGTAGAAAATAATGAATTAATAATAGAAAGTTAGTGTGGGGAACTTAGATTTTTCCTGATTGTTAGTATTTAAATCAGAAAAGTAAAACCTATAGGTTTGTATTTTATTTCATGTTGTTTCGAACTCATTTAAAAAGAGTTGGTTTCCGCGCGTTTGTAAGTATGAGTTGTACTTGCATTGAGAGGTTGATCGATTCAATTTTCGAGGACGAAAATTCTTGTAAGGTGGGTAGAATGTAAGGATTCGTAAGCTCGTCAACGCTATTAGACCAGTCAAGTGACGAATTAGCCGTTAATAACTCGATTAATTTAACACAAACATTATTAATAGGAATTAATCTAACAACAATTTAGATACGAAATTAGTACCACTAGATACATCTCGAAAAGTTACGCGAAATGGGCTACTCAAATGTGTCATTCGGATATCGGACGAGGAAGATATCGCCAACTTAAATTGGATATTGAAGTTTGACTAAAGTCAACCTCCCGTTGACCGACGCCGTTGACTGTTTAACCTGACTTGACAGTACCGTTGACTTTGAATTGACTGGATCTCTAAGTAGTGTAAAGTTACCCCTTATTAATTTTGAGTGTTTGTTAATAGTAGAAATATATTAATCAAGTTAGGTTAATTAATTAATAGTTACTTATGTTTAAGTTAGATTAATTATCTATTTAGGTTAGTTAATGAAACAAATATTTTAGTTATTAGAACTTATCTTCTTAAGAACCTAAGGAGGAGGTGTAAGTGTAGTAAAGAAACAGATGGGTAAAGGGAGATTATATAAATTAAGAGAATAGAAATTACAGAGAAATGAGGATAGAAAAGAGAGTGGTTGTGGAAGAAGTTGATAGTGTTGGTAATGACAAGATGATGATTAGAACATCTCTAATAAACCATAGTTGGTGATAGTTGATCATTAAGATGATGAAGAAGAGTAATTAGTTGAAGATGTTGATGAGAACATCCCTAAATAATCAAGGTAATCTTTCTAAATGTTTCCATAAGTTAGTTATGATTTGGGTACTTCTTAGATACTAATATAGAGTAGAGTTAATCAAGTTTTCACGTTGATAACCATGATTTTATGTGTTAAGTGTATTTTCTTATATCTAAATTCTAGACACCCTATAAGTTCAAATAATCATAGCTTATTGTTATAAATCATAGTACATGGAGTTAGGAATCATTAGAGACTTAAGTGGCATGGTTTGGAGTTGAATTGAGAGAGTTTTGATGATCTTGGTAATGGATGTGAAATCTGGAAATTAATGGTATTTGCGGTGAGATAGTATGTTGATGGACATTTTTAGGTATGAAAGAAATAGAATTAGCTCCGGCTCAAAACTGAAAAGTTGTAGTAGAAGATGCCATCTTTTGATAGAGCCAACAATTACTTGATTTGGATAAGAAGAATGAATTAGATACCTCTAAAGTTAGACCCTCGTGCTGTTTACAAGGTGCTAGATGTTGAAGATGAAGTGGGTTTAGTGAGTTGACTCACCGATTCTAACCGAGTTGACCCAACGAGTCAGATTAGTTGATTCATGAGTCAGAGGGAGTCAGACCTATTCGGGTCTAAACTGAGTCAATGGGTTAGTAAATGAGTTAGCAAGCCGGGTTAACGGGTCAGGCTAACGGGATTGGGTTAAGGCCAGAAATATTATTTTGAGTTTTTGGACCACTTAGAGTCCGAATTAGCTTTCGGGTTCCTTTTGCAAAGTTGTAGGGTTTTTCGAGGGCTTTCCAATGATACCCAAATCGACCATATTCGGATCATTAGATATTTTTTAATACCAAGATTACTTATTACTAAGTTATAAAACCATTAATAAAACTAGAACCGTTAATTATTTGACTTAGCCTATAACTGGAGACTTGTATGAAATTATGTTAACAACTTTGTGTGAGCCTGTTCGCTAAATTCTTAGAGTGTTTGTGTGATTAACAGTTAGTCTATATTAACAAGGATCGATTCAAAGGATGAGGCAGTTGAATAAGGATCTCGAGGTAGGCATGGCTTGTCATCAAATCAGGTGGGAACTCTGTAACCTTCTTGTAATCATTAAGTTTACTTTATCTGCGAGCATGATGAGTCGTTAATTTCTGTAGGCATATTGTTTGTAATTCAATGGGTATGTTGTGTAATAAGCGTTGTGTGGTTTCCCCGCGAAGAGTGTCTGTGTTTCCCCATAGCTCTTGGCTAAGTTTAGTAGGGCAACGCTACGTTGTTTGATTATTACTTAGTAGCCCGGCTTTACCCCGGATAAATAGTATTACATTTTATTGTCTTAAGATAGTAGTCCGGCTTTACCCCGGTTGATTATTATATATATTATTTTATTTGGGGAAGTCACTCATGTGCATATTATACTTGATTGTGCAGTCTTAGTAGTATGACTGGGTTACTATGACCTTGACTTAGGAAGAAATTCTAGGTTCATGACTGGATATGGTCATTATTTGGAGACTTCGGCCTAAGAATAATGATTGGGCCTTTTGTGAACCTGCTGTGCGGGGTTAGATCATAGTAATCAAAACCTTATTATATTCTAGACTTAGATGGTGGCATTTGGATTCATGAGGTGTACGCATTCCATAATAATATCTTACGGTACCTGGATTCATGCTATCATTTGAGACTGGAGTTATTCCTAGCATCTTCTTCTCCTTTGAGTGAGACGAGGTTAGGATAACATATGTTTAGGTTGTTTAACTCTATTCTCTTAGATCCATCCGGTGGTGGATCTTTCATGGATATTGCCGCGATGGACGCAATATCTGGGAAAAGAGTTGAAGCAATCTTCTGCTTCGTGTTGTGTGTAAAAGGTGTTATCTGTTTTTCTTCTATTAATTTGTTTAAATTTCATTATCTTTTAAAACTATGAAGCATGTTAGTGATTACTTCTAGGTTATATGTTTCCATTGGGCACCCCTTTGGGATGATGTGCTCACTCGTTCCCACTTCAGTTTTAGTAATCAGAAGAAATGGTGCGCGTGAAGAAATCCGTTATCGTAGCTTAAAGCATATTGCGATGTTCGAGATGTTATGAATCTTTTATATATTTTTATTCTTTATTTATTCTGTAAAACAACACATTAACATAGTCATATCACAAGAAAGTTCTTCATTTATACAATATCAGAGTGTATGGGTGGCTTTTTGGATTTAACTTATGTAACTGAGTTTCTTAAGATCAGTAATATGGGTTGATGCTTCAATTAGGTTGTAATCTTATTAGCTAAGCAGGTGTTTAGTTTGGGCGTCACATTATCCTAACTTGATCTTCATCATCTTTGTTGGGCTTTTTTTAGCTGTACTGAGCAAGGAATTCTCTATGAAAGAGTCGGGTGTCTTAACTATTTCCATGGTATTAAGTTCTCCGAGTCTTCTGCTTATATTCTTCTTACACAGAAAAAACATGCATTACAACTATTGGAATGGGATTATATGCTTTAATGTAGTCCTACAAGTACTCATATTGCTGCAGATCCAAGGTTGTCTCTATACAATGGATGTTGGATTTTATAGAAGTCTAGTTGGAGGTTTGCAATACCTCACTAGACCTGATTTATGTTTTTCTGTCAAGTACGTCTTTATGAATGCACCCACTAACTCTCATACACAACTTGTTAAAAGAATTTTGTATTATATCAAAGGTAGTATATGTTTATGTGTTATTCTGCCATCTGGGCAGTATGACCTTCTTCGCATACTCTGATTCTGATTGGGCAGAGTGCACTAGAAAATTTCAAAAGAGTAAGAAAAAAAATTACATGATGTTTAAACCAAGTCATGTCTATTCCCTTTCTAACTTTTTTGCTAAAGTCATTGCGAAGTGTCTTGCACAATGTGTGCTGGTTCCATCTTAGGAATCTCGGAGTTCTGGTTTCAAAACCCCGCCTCTTGTCGATGTAGTTCCCAGTGTGTTCAAAAAACCAATACTAGATGCAGAAAAATGAAAGAGGTTAGTTTTTACATACTATATACAACATTTTACTATATACAAATATACACATTTTACTTTGAAATCAATGTCTTTTACTTACCGTCAGCATTGTAGTGCATCCAATAACAATCCTTTTTTTTTTTTTTTTTTGAGATGTTCGAAATCAAAAAATCTACAATGTGATCAGGCCATGACACTTTATCCATGTGTAAAACATGAGGGAATTTTCTCGCAAAGATTGTTGTTCCAGAATCTGGGAAGAAAAACACCGCACATAACCACATGGCAAAAAGTCTGACAAAATGCTCCGGTTCGGACTCATCTCCAGCTGCAATTCTTAGTTTATTTTCAACCTCAGTCTTAGTTATTTTCTCCTTGCAATCTGGCTCTTTCTCTGGTCTGAACTTGGTATTCAAGAATGTCCTGCAGTCATCTTGGTGCTTTGATTTGAGCATCATCTTGAAATCTTCACTCTCTACAATTCTTCTCATTTTGAAGATCACCGCGAATTCCCTTGCTTCTTGAGAGCACTCTTTGGAAGTTCCATATGTGAACTTCTTGGTTTCTTCAATAATACACTAAGCAGCAACTGTATTGCAAGATTGATTCTTTCTAACCATTTATGAGTCATTATGGTGTTGATGTCTGATGTGTAGAATGGGCTGAAGAAGTCCCCAAAAGGAATGGCCTTCAGTGCTTGTGCAAGGATTGGTTTCTTCTTATTTACTTCATCTTCTACTTCAAACATCTTGTATAGAAAACTCCCCATTTCAACCAATGGAATGAGACCTCCTTTGAATGTAACTTCTTTCGCCCTTGGCCTACCGGCATACATGCAACTCAACCATTGACTTATTTATTTTTTTAATATTTAAACAACTTAATGATATAGAAGCATAAAACTCAAATCAATATTGTTACCTTTGAGTTCTTTGGTTAGCTTTCCATCTTTGGTTACTTTTTCTTCCTCTGATTTATTCTCTTCTTCGTCTGAATCTTCTTCTTCTGATTCTTCAATTATCATCTTCTTCTTTCCTTTACCTGATGGTTCCTCTTCATTTTTCTTCTTCTTCACCTTTACTTTATGTTCATCATCAAATTTCTTCTTGTTCTCTCTCTTTCTCATTGTTGTTGTAACTTTTTCTATGTGTTGCGATTCGTCTTCTTCTGAATCTTCTTGTCTCTCTTATGGTGGTTGATCATTTTTCTGCTTTGTTCTTCTTTCAATATGTTGTTATTTTTCTTCCAATATCTTCTTCTGTTTTTTTCCTACATCTTTCTGAATTTGTTCCGATTGATCATCTTCTTGATTCTTCTGGCTTAACCGCGGTGATCTCCTCATTTGATTGCTATATTTCAAACGACAGTAATATAGTCAGCATTCTTATTCATTCAATAACACAACAATAACAGTTGAACAGTTAGTAAAATGGGATCAACTATTGTTATTGACAACATTTTACTGGTATATTTGTACTTAGTTTTCAGTTTTTATGGGATCAACTTCTGTTGTTGATCTCATCAATGGTATTAACTTCATTGTAGACACAATTTTACTTGTATAATATGGCCCTAGTTTTCGGTTTTTGTGATCAACTCCTGTTGTTGATCCCATTTTATTGGATCAACTCCTGATGTTGATACCATTTTATGTGATCAACTACTGTTGTTGACACCAACGACAACAATTATAATAAGAATTACCACAACTTGTTCATATCTAGCCTTACATGAAAGAGAACAAACCTCAAAACGAATTCTTCAATAACCACAACGGGAATTCCAGGACATGATTTTGTAAGTTATTAGTTTCATTCATTCATTTACAATCAATAACAACAATTACCATAACTTGTTCATATCTAGCTTACATGAAGAGAACTAACTTGTAAGTTATTAGCTTACATGAAAGAGAACCAACTTGTAAGTTATTAGTTTTATATCTAGTTTCATGAAAGACAACCAATTTGTAAGTTATTAGTTTCCTATTGTTGACCCCATCTATGGTCTACCATTAGCATCAACAACAACTTTAATATTGTTGATTTGTAGAATCATTATCAATATTGAAGAAATACTTTACAATCAACATGCAACACAACAATAGCATGTAATCAATTGAGTTTTATGGGATCAACTCCTATTGTTGACCCTGTCTATGGTGTAACATTTAACATCAACATCAACTGAAGAACACACATTCAGAGAACAATAATATTGTTTTGTATAATTAACATGCAAATAATGAAGAACAAACACACACAAAGTATAATAATTTGAAATCACTTCTTACCTCTATCAACTGCAACTGCAACTTTGAAATCTGCTTAACCTAAAATCAAACAAAAACAATTAATACAAAACTAATTATATCCCAAACCAAATCATAGTAACTAGTAGCAGTAATCGTCATCAAATCATACATGCAGATTTTTTTTTTTCAAAAATAGAAAATGAAACTCAAAATCAAAACCGTAAAAAATCATCGAAACCAAAATCTTCACCAATAACAATAAGTAGAAGATGAAAATCGTGTTTACCTTTTGAATCATGTGTTTGAATCTTCAAACTCAGTAAACCCTAGTTTTCTATCATTTCTTTTCTGATTTTTTGATTGTTGAAACTAAAAATGATTCTAATGAAATCGGTTACTGAGATTTATATAGATTGACGGTTTGATTCAGTTACAGTGATGATTCAGTTTTTGATTTTTTTATTTCTTCAGTTAATTGAGCGGCGGTTTCAGAAGATTTGGAGAATAAGCATCAGGAGAGAGAGAAAACGGAAATGATTAGAAACGGATGCAGCAGTAAATGAGTTTATAACGTTATAATCCTGAAATATATTGAGGGGCATAATAGTATTCTGACAATCCGGAATTTTTAGGAGAGTGTATTTTTATTTTGGGGGAGGTATATTTGTTGGGCTTCTATTATAGGGGTATTTAATTAATCTACCCTAGTTTTAAGCCCATGATGCATCAGGATATCTATTTTATGTTTGAAAACACATACCACAACAAACTTCAATTCCGGGCGTGCACAGTTTTAAAATATTGAACTAGTACTAGTTCGATGATTATCTAGCTATACCTCCACATTTCCCTGCCTATTTTTCGCACATAAGAACCATTAGTTCTTTTATATTAAGTTCCATTAAGAGCATCTCCAACGGGAGGATGTGATGTTTCTATTTTAATGGATTATGCTACTTTTCCTAAAAAATTATCTCCAATGGGAACTTAAAGAGAAGATGTGAAGCTTATGTGGAAGGTGGTTGGATTCACATCCTCTAACACATCTTCTTATTTCAGAGGATCTCTTAGAGGATTGGATAGGTAGTTAATCCCTAATATTTAGGAATATAAAAACTCTCTGTCAATCAATATATGACAACTGTAAATACTACTTCTTCACATTGTTCATGGTTGGAGATGATTTTCATGAACTTCCTAAAATTAAGGAAAATCTTAGTAAAAAGGAGCAAATTTTACCCATCCGCACATTAAGGACACGTATGTCCCATTGGAGATGCTCTAAGATACGGAAAAAAAAAATCGACTTCTATGCTTATTTGAAAAGAATAGTTTTGAGTATATATTTTCAGCAGATAGCGACGGCATCAAACTATTAATTTGATCTTCATGTCCCATAGGGTTTCAGAAAAACAAAAAACTTTACGAAGTGCAGGGAAGGCTTCGATAAGTACGAATAGTCGGACACTTCCCCGCGGACAAGTTTAACATAAATGTGCCTCCACATTTTCATGGAATATACATCTTCAGTTGAATGAACCAACATAGGTATAAAATGGAAAGAAATTCGGACATAAATTAAGCATTTAAAGTGAAATCCAATGAGATTTTTGAAATTCAAATTTGTTTTGGTTGCCTCTAATCTTATAAACCTGGCAAATTTAGGGGCGCCTCCAAACGAATTAGGGGCGACACCAAAGGACAAAATAGGTAATAATCGGAAGGTTAATCCACAATCGGTAGGTTATTTTCGGGCGTTTTTTTAATCCCAAACTACCCTTTACAATCGGTAGGTAACTATACAATCGGTAGTTAATCAACAATCGGGAGTCAATTTGGTTTTTTTATCTTAAGAATATAAAGTATCCCCAAAATAAAATCCTCTATCTTTTTATTTTTGATTATCCTATAATCGGTAGTAAATAAAGTTATCTTGACTCCCGATTAAAGTAGACCTTTGGCAAATATCCTACCATAATCGGTAGTAATTATAGTTCACATAACTACCGAATATAGAGTAGCCCCAAAATGAGATTTTGCGAAAATCCTTTTTTTTGGAATTTTGGTTGAGCCTATAATCGGTAAGAAAGGAAGAGCTATCATGACTTCCGATTATACAGTGGCTCTCTTTGCAAATATCCTACCATAATCGGTAGTCAAAATAGTTCATATAACTACCGAATATAGAGTAGCCCCAAAATGAGATTTTGCAAAAATCCATTTTTTTTTTGAAATTTTGGTTGAGCCTATAATCGGTAGTAAATGAAGTTATCCTGACTTCCGATTATCCTTGCTCTCTTTGCAAATATCCAACCATATTCGGTAGTCTAAATAGTTCATATAACTACCGAATGTAGAGTAGCCCCAAAATCAAAATTTTGCAAAAATCCTTTTTTTTTTTGGAATTTTGGTTGAGCCTATAATCGGTAAGAAAGGAAGAGTTATCATGACTTAGA
Source organism: Papaver armeniacum (assembly GCA_023531295.1). Classification (NCBI taxonomy): domain Eukaryota; kingdom Viridiplantae; phylum Streptophyta; class Magnoliopsida; order Ranunculales; family Papaveraceae; genus Papaver; species Papaver armeniacum. Next base: position 664,358 of record JAJJWW010018493.1, on the reverse strand, counting down.
TTATACGGTGACTCTCTTTGCAAATATCCAACCATATTCGGTAGTCAAGATAGTTCATATAACTACCGAATATAGAGTAGCCCCAAATTCAGATTTTGCAAAAATCCTACTGAAATTCAATTTTCTCGTAGAAAAAAATTTTCTACAAGACGCTGTCTCGCACTCTGCTAGGGGGCGCTGCCCCCTAGACCCCCACGACCCCGACTGTCGAGTCGAACACAGCCGGGAGGGCTACGCCCCGGCCCCCATTCCCTTCTGTATAGCGTCTAGGCATTGTATTCATACCACGTCCATGCCCGCACCGAGCTTTTTCAATTGCATTGGTTGAGTCTATAATCGGTAGTAAATGAAGGTATCCCGACTTAGATTATACAATGGGTCTCTTTACTCGAAATCCTAGCATAATCGGTAGTCAAAGATAGTTCATATAACTACCGAATATAGAGTTGCCCCAAAATGAGATTTTGCAAAAATCCTCTTTTTTTCTAATTTGGTTAAGCTTATAATCGGTAGTCAAAATAGTTCATATAACTACCGAATATAGAGTTGCCCCAAAATGAGATTTTGCAAAAATCCTCTTTTTTTTCTAATTTGGTTGAGCCTATAATCGGTAGTCAAAATAGTTCATATAACTACCGAATATAGAGTTGCCCCAAAATGAGATTTTGCAAAAATCCTCTTTTTTTCTAATTTGGTTGAGCCTATAATCGGTAGTCAAAATAGTATATAACTACCGAATATAGTGTTGTCCCAAAAAATGAGATTTTGCAATCGGTAGCTAACTAAACTACCGATTATGAAGGGGCATACAAGTATTTTCATCCTATTTTGTCTTTTGTGTCGCCCCTAATTCGTTTGGGGTCGCCCCTAAAAATGCTAGGCTTATAAAGTCTCAGTTAGAAAGTACATTAAGCGGATTAATTATTCTCTGATAAGATTCCGATGTGTCACCGCGTCGCCAGGTCTGCACTCAGGCCTCAAAATTAATTTTCCTTGTTTAGAACAACTAGAAGTTCCAATGCGGGGTGGTTGGTGCATGGCATTATTCATCCCTATCATGATCATCCTTACTGCTTAGATATTTTTCTCTGCACTGTAATCTTTGTGTATTTCTTAGCCGCAGCAATGGAATCATCTGTGCCCACCTCTGCCTCAACAGTTATATCTCTGGCAATAAGATCTGAAACAAGAGTTGCATCTGTTGTTGTATTAGATTTTTCATCACTAACGGCATCTACAGATCCAGACGCAGTGGTATTCGATAGCATCGAAGCGCCATTGATAAATGAACTCCTTAACGATGACTTATCATCTGATGAATCCGAAACAGCAGTATCTGATGGATTACAATCTGAAACATCCATAGATGAGCTCACAAACATATTACTAGCAACACCCGGTGAAGAAACCATAGAGTTTATTGATCAATCACAGTATAATTCCCTTCCTCCTGCTGTTCAGGTTTTACTGAACGACATTCAACAACTTTACGGGCGGAGCAGTGAGCAGGTCTTTGCGGTGAGAAACAGTACCAGTAACGATGTTTTGGTGCAGGTGTTAATCTTCGTGCAGAGAAACTACATGGATATTGTAGACATGCTTGATACTAGAATGGAGATCAACTATAGAAGACAAGTAGCTAGATCTTCTGTGAGAGCTATGACAAAAGAAGAAATTACTGCTACTGATTATCCTGGTGATGATCCTGAAAATAAGAAAGATGGAAATGAGGATACCAGTTGCCCCATTTGCATTGAAGAATGGGAAGCTGGTGATGATGTGAGAAGCACTATTTGTGATCACAAGTATCATGCCTCCTGTATCGAACAATGGTTAATCATAGACGAACGGGGGTCTTGCCCTTATTGCAGGTCCCAGATTGCGTGCACAGAGATGGAGATCATACTCTAACAGGAAAAGTGCTGAGAAATGGAGATTTTTGTGAGTTTACTCTTTCTCTTGCTGAAAAAGAGGTATACTCAAAAGAAATCACCAACAGGCAGAACGTATTGAGCCGTTCTTCTTTGTCAACTGTACTGCATGATAGTTTATGTTGTTGTGGGATTTTCATGGATATGTTTGTTTTTTTGTGTTTTAGTTTTCGCTTTATTTATGTCGAAATGGATTATGTAAGAATAATGAAATGCATGGATTCCTTGATTCCTTGCTTTAGGCCGTCAAATGAAACTCCAGAGAGGCACTCAATCGTTAGAGCGAAGCAGTTTACGTGGGAGTGACCACACAAACACTGCACATTGTAGGATATTAGAGGCTAGAACTTGTAACTTGATTCAAATCCGCATATATCTTTTCTTTCTCGATTAATACATGTGATTCTTAATTACGTATAAATTTGAAGACCATGTTCATGGTGGTAGGTGTTCTCCAGGAAGCCCGGATCGGGTTCTCTACCGAGTATTTAGGGAGGTAATAACTAGCAAGGACAAAGAAAGCTTATACTGTCATCATTTTCATTCCTTATTGAAGTGGGTTAGAATGGATTTGTTCGGAACTTCACTGCTAACAGTAAGCCGTACCTCGCCTAGGAAGAACAGAAAATTCAACAACTAGGATTGGTGTGCAGTAAATCTCTGTTGAGTCCAATTATTGAATGACTTCGTTTGTTGATTTACCGGTACCTCTCCATCTTCACAGAGACAATGATATGACACCTGCATATTGTTGTCTGATAAATGAATGGACTGATCAAAAAAAAATGCAGGACTGATAAAACCTTCTCTTCAAAGCGCCATTTTCGGTTTCTGAGTGTATTAGAGAATTAGACTTACAGTTCCTTGAATAAAGTTATATATCATTTAGAAAAATCTTTACACAAGATATACATTCATTATGCCAATAATAATTTAGGCAGTGAAACTATCCTGCATGAGATTTTGATAGCTGTATTCGGGTACACAATTTATCAAGGTTTGTTCCCTTCCTTTAATTATCTTAATACCTTGATATCTTCCCAGCATTAGAACAGTGGCCATAGGATTGGTACCCGGCGAATCTGGAAAAGTTGATCCATCAATAACTCTCAATCCCGCGACTCCATAAACCTTATAATCCTTGTCAACAACAGACCCAATCTCACACCCACCGTGATAGTGATAATACGTTCTCACATTCTTCTTGCAGAGTTCTCGTAACTCCTCTGAACTAGACTTCTTTATAGTTTGTTCATTCTGTTTACTCTTTAGAAACAATTTGATGGAATTCGTTAATACAACATTCTCAAGCAAATGACTCATCTCTATGCACTTATCTAAATCCCTTTTCTCAGCTAAATAATTGAATCTTACCAAAGGATTTTTCCTAGGGTCTGTATTATTTAACTCTAACTTCCCTTTGGATACCGGAAATGCAACTTTAGCTACAAACATCAGTTTCGTCTCATTCTGTTTTACATTTCTGTTAACAGACTGAATTATGATTTGGAAATCTTGGGTTATTCCCACAACCTGAGGTGTGTCTGGCATCAAAGTCTTTGGTGAGTCTATGAGAAGAGAAATGCAAGGGTTATCTTTAATACTATTACCCACCTCCGGCAAATTGATGAGAGTTGATATATTGAAGTGCTTTAAGTGTTCTTGAGGTCCAATACCACTTAACATGAGTATTTGGGGACTACCCATTGCTCCTGCAGACAATATTACATCACCCAACACTAATAGTGAATCTTCCTCTGCACGTAGATAAACTTCATAGATTTTATCATTGCTACCATCACTCTTCATGAATCTTATGCCATGCGCTGTCGACTGCTTACCATTATGATTGAAGATGATACTCTTGACAGTTGAATTCAAGAGAACATTGATTTTGTTCACATTTCCAGCACTTAGTAAATCTGCTGATGAGTGTCTTTTTCCGTACCCATCGAATATAGTCCCACCAATTTTTGTTCCTGCAACATGTTCTAAGCTAACACCATTGAAAGGTACTAAATCTCCTATTTCAACAAAACTTTCTTTCGCAACAGACTGCCATGGACTCAAATCACTGCGGTTTGGTTGAAACACAATATTCAATTCAACCCATTCATATGCTTCTCTCACTAAATTTTCATCCCATCCAATCCTTTCAATGAAATCTTTACTAGCTCTACTATAAAATCCGCTATTAATCACTGTTGAACCACCCAATACTCTTCCTCTCTGGTTCACTACTCCTTCCTCAGACACAAAACTTTGCGACATTGATGAGAATTCATTGGTTTGCATCAATGCAAGTCCATAATTCCTACTTTCTGATATTAATGGATTCCCGTAAGGCGATCCTCCACGCTCTACTAATAGAACCGAAAATTCATTCGATAAAGTTGCCGCTAAAGAACAACCACTTGCTCCGCCTCCTACGACGATATAATCAAATGTTTTACTAGAGATTTCCTCTACATCTACTGTCATGTAAGGTAGTTTTTGTTCTGCAAATTGAATTTAGTTTTATAAAGGCACATGTAGTTGAGTTTTGGGTGCATGTGACAAATCAACAAATAAGACATGTGCATAAAATTTAACAAATTTGCATAAGAACTTTAAGACTTACTTTGAGATGTTGCAGACGATGAGAACTCCATTAACAGGAAGAAAATTGTGGTGTATATCAAGCCATGGATGATTATTGCTTGAAGCTTCATTTTTGGCGTTTCAGTAAGAAATTAAAGTGAAAGATTGTGAAGTGGTCCTTACTTAGCTCGGCAACTTATAGGTGTCAGGTGAGTTGTTGGCAGCTTGAGCTGCCAAGTGCCAACACTGGGCTCGTATTGGAATATCATTGCTTATTATCTTTTATTCTTACTGCTGGTTTGAAATTATGACTCTAGCAGCAGATTTTCTTCCGACTAGAATTGTGAGTCAATTGTCGTTAGAAAATTTGTGTTGGGGTGCTGAATTAATTGACTTGGAGAAAGGCTTTACTTTCTTCCAAAATTTCTTTCTGCAGAGAAAATTGACATAATTCGGGTAGATACAAAGTAAAGAAAAAATATCTTCATACAAAACCTAACCAAAAAAACAACCGAACTTTTTATTTCCTTCTCTAAAAACGGACCATGCAGTCTGTCAATTGACTCAGCTCTTCGTTTATATCTGCACGTGACTCGTCTAGTTATCTTATCTTATCCATACTGTGTCGTTTGTGTTTCTCCCTCTCGTTGTTTTTCTTTATTTACCTTATAGAAGGTGAAAAATGCAAACTACCAATTGAGACATGTTTTGTCGGCCTATGCAATTGTCACCGAACTCTGATCGTGTTAATTATGTACCATCGGTTGATGAGATTCGTAGCAAAAAAAAAAAAAAAAAAGTTGATGAGATTGTCTAAAATGCAATCTTGCCGATAAGGCTAACCCTAAAGGTAATCAGTTTTCAAGCAAAACCTTGAAAGCACGTCACCTTAAATTAACTTTTATGGGTTGTTAGCTCCTAACTCCTATGGGTTTTTTTTTTGCGTCTAATGTTCAGCGTAAAGAGTGGAGATGTTGTATCATTAATTTAGATGTGTTAATTTGATGGCTTAGATTCTTCTCGCAAAATGATTGGGCACAAAAGTGGGACTCGTTGGATCACCAATACATATGTGTTAAATGGATGGTTCAGATTCTCTGCGCCTAATGGTTGGCCACAAAAGTGAAAAACAATTGTGCTTAGAGTTGATTCAAATTCATGTTCAAGCAACTGCTTGAATGCTTTTGTACTTGAATCTTGAAGCACAATGTAAGACTTAACCCGAGAATCACACAAACACCCGTGAATAGTATTTATCTCTATAGAATACATAGCACAGTTTGGATAATTTTGCCTATGTAAGTGGTGGTTAAGATTTACTTCCACAAAAGATAAATCAACGGCTACGGATGCTCCCACCAAAAATAAACTTACACCCATTAAATTGGTATCTCATTAATTGCTCATGATGAAAGGTTTATTAAAAATTCATTTCCCTTAATTAATTTAATAAATACATAATTTCATTAGTGAAACTATTAGTGGTTGTTTCTCACAAGTGATGGTTGTGATTGAGTTTTAAAAAATGCATCTAACGGACAAAACTTGCTTATCATATCATTAACGTCTCATTACTTTTTACAATAAATATTTTATTATGTAATAATAAATGTTATATTAAAAATTATAATGAATGAATTACTTCATTAATTATTATATAAATATATTTTTATTGACTAATGCCTAGATTTGCTAACAATTATATAAGTGGAGTGGTGGTCGTGGTGGAGTCGGTGAGCAGTGGAGATGGAAAAAACGTTATGGCATTATGGACAGTGGTGGCGGAAGTTGTTTCGGTAGCAAGAGTGGTGGTGGTAACTATTGGTGAACAACGGTGGCCGGTGAAAAATAAAATGCACTCATGTCCTTCAACCATAATAACATGTATTTAATTAATCTTTTTTTGTTTCTCCAAATCGAGTTAGTTGCATAATTTTAAACCACTATCACTTTATTGTTTGCTCATAGGTCATCTTTTATTTACTTTTCTTATTTTGATATGGCTTTGAATCTCAATCAGAACAAACGACTAAAAAAGAAAATTATGGTTATTTCATCGAATATAGTATGATTTATTTTAGATGTTCCACCGGGCTTTACGAGCACAATTGGGAGGAGATGGGCTTTTCTCAATTCTTCAATGAATTATGTTATTTTCATGAAGTTCACTTCCCCAAATATTATTTCCATGGTTATCTATCTTATTTATTTTTACTTTTTTTTTTAAGTTAAACTTTGAAAAATTGGAACCCATTGAAATTTGTTTTTGAGTCTGATCGTTATTCTTATTCTTTTTTCGCAAACTCTCTTGCATTTGTGATTCTGGTTGTTTTCTCCTTATTGTTTTTTGCATCTTCATTTTCAGATTACTACAAACCAAGTTCCTTAATGTTGGTGGAAATGAGTATTGAGTACTATGGCAAATTATCATATGGGATGCTTCAAGATGCCAAAGAATGAATTGAAACCATTAACAAAGCTCGGAGAAGATACTAGTGGAATAAAGACAACAAAAGAGGAGCAAACCCAATTGCTTGGAATGATGTATGTAAACCAAAAAGACTAGGAGGAATGGGCTTTAAAAACACAAAAAAGTTCAATGATGCTCTTCTAGCAAAGCTGGCTTGGAGGATGATCACTGAGCACAATACTCTTTGTTCCAGAATCCTAAGAGTTAAATATTTTCACAATAAATATCCTTTATGTGACAACATCACCTCTCAAGGCACCTGGATTTGGCAGAGCATCTACAAAGGTTTACAAATAGTGAAAAAATATTATATCAGAAGTGTTGGAGATAGCTCAAGCATCAAAGTTTGGAAGCACAACTGGATTGGAAACAAGAAATCATCTCAGCTCTCTCAGTATAACCATCACTCAACAAGCAACGCAACAATTCAGGACCTGATACATCAAGAAAGCAAGCAATGGAATATACATAAAATCAACCAACTCTTTAACCAAGAAGAAAGTAATGTTATTCAAGACATAAGAATTACTGGAAATGCAAAAGATGGAATTCATTGGAGCTTAACTAGAAATGGTTCCTTCTCAGTCCAATCCACATACAAGGCTTTAACTCAAGAAATTAATGGCAATAATGTTAGCAAAGAAGAGCAGAAGTTTTGGTTGAAGATATGGCATTTAAAACTCCCATACAAACTAAACCTATTCTTATGGAGATGCTTAAAAGAAATTCTTCAAACAAGAGACAGAATTGGAAGATATTCACATCTGGAGGACTACAATTGCCCTTTTTGTGCCCAAACTTTGGAAACAGATGCTCATCTACTTCTGAAATGTGACCTAGCAAAAGTTGTTTGGTTTGCTATCCTGCCAGAAGCTATTCACTCCCAGCAGAATTTCAGTTCCTTACAAGACTGGATTAAATCTTGGTCCCAAGATCAGAGCATCATCTCCTTCAAGAATGAACAGAGTATCCTTTTAGCCACAGTCATAATGTGGCAAATCTGGAAACATAAATGCATAAAAGTCTTTGAGAACAAATACACTCATCCAAATAACATTATAATGTGCATCAGAAAAAAAAAATTGAAGTATAATATTCTATCTCATGGCACTAACAATGACTGCAGGATAAGAGTTTTGAAACCAAAGAAGAAGTGGGAAAAACCACCAGTTCACTGGAAAAAACTGAACTTTGATGCTGCATTTGATAAGGAAACTAAAAATTTGTGGCATTGGTCTAATTCTAAGAAATTGTGCAGGAAGATGCTTGGAGGCCTTGGTGAAAGTGACAAAAGCAAGAGGCTCGGAACAAGCTGAAGGTCTAGCTTTCATAGAAGCTGTATAATGGATCAAAACTAAATCTTGGAGCAATATCATCATTGAAGGAGATTGCAAAACAATCAATGAAGCTGTGACTTCAAATTTTGGTAATGTTTTGTGGCAGGATCATAATATACTTTCGGATATTAATAGAATAGTAGAATCTCTTAGTAGTGTTAAATGTTCTTTGGTTCCTAGGACTAGTAATGAAGCGGCAGATGGACTAGCCAAATATGCCAAGAAGTTTGCTTGTAATCAAGTGTGGTCAGAGCAACCACCTAGATGCATCCTCTCTATTTTAGAGATGGACAACTCTGTGTAACTGTTTTTCTTTTTCTTTAGTAATGAATTTGAATTTATGATCAAAAAAAAAAAAAAAGTATTGAGAATCATAAATCATATATCATATACCAAATAAGCAACTCATCTTAAGGTTAACCACCTACGTATTTTGTTCTTTATATGAATTATAATGTGTTGTATGTTTTGCAAATCATCCATTTCATTCGTGCTCTGTTAATGTTCCCGCGTTCCTAAATTAAGGCGTTCAACGTAGGGAAAGAAACAACGAGCACAATAACACTTTCAAATGCTTTATTATTTTGTCCTACCAATCAGATAAGGGACTCATCATCTTTGGATAACTAATTTGTTAGTGATATTGTGTCTGTTTCCTCCTCGGTATCAAATGTATGATGTTAATTTAAGTCGCTGCATCCAAAAGATTCTTTAAAAAAAAATCCAATATTCCTATTCGACTTTATATAATTTAGATGCTTTAATAGTTTAGTTCAATATTCACCTGCTAAGTTAAATGGCTTGGTCAAACACCCACCCTGATATAATCTATGGCTCATAATTTTTCTTTCTATTTGATTTCATTTCGCCACACAAATCACAAGTTAACCTTCTTATTCTTAGTCACTATCCTATTACTAATTGTTATCCTTGAATGAGTTACGCTTTATGTATTTTATCTCAACTTTGTTTTCATGGATTTTTAGAATTTTACTCCATTGTAGATCAGTGACAACGATATCATGGGTTTAAAAACAGTACTATTATAAATAGGACATATATTTCTTTTACGCGCATGTTTACTACTATAAGATAGTGCAAAGAAGATATTGATAACGTACACATGTTTACCGCTATAATTTTTTTCATTGAGACTGTTTTCCTACCCTACTAAGAGGTTTTCTTGGGCACACTTACATGATTTTAAATTTTTAGGTAGCAAACAAAAAAATAATGCCAATTAATGAGTCATAATATTATGGTCAATAAAAGTTAAGAGCTAAAAAAATTTGGTTGTAAGAACTATTACATCCAAGAAATTCCATAAGGCATTTTACACAAAAATATTCCTTAATAAATGTTTTAGCATCATTTTTATTAAATGATGGATAACTGAGCCTACTATTATTAGGTTAAGTGGTTAACCATTTGACTGACTAGCTAACGATGCTTCATCATTTTTATGCAGCGAATAACCACACATTTGGAATGTCAATATCGTAGAATGTGTAGAAGTTTTGAGGTATTAGAGATCTTATTGTGTTATTGAATTCGTAAGAACATAGAATGTGATATTTATTGTTGAGTCCATACTGGGTTTTAATCTTTTTGGACTATTCTTCGAGTGGAAAAAGTCAACAAGGACATGGACATTTTTAAGTCCTACCCCACTATCCAAGACGAATGAACTCAGATGACATAATTTTTTAATAACTAACATAGTCCAATGTTTTGGTTTTGCATGGTCACCAAAATAAGGGAAATTCAAAAGTGCAGTATCATTTCAAATGACTCATAAAATACCTTTGTAAACTATAAAAAAAACTGTAACTTCTTTTTTTAGGAAAGAGAGTGTGAACATTAATTATGATAAATTCGTGGCTTGAGGATACAACTCTAACATATTTGGGAAGATGTGAAAATTTCAAACATACTAGAAATAAATCATATATGAGTACATGAGAAAGGATTTGTACACTGAAGACCGGAAATATCAATCAATTTTTTCTTCACTTTTAATAAGGAAGATAACACGAAAAAATAATAAATACTAAATCAAATATCCAAACGTCGAAAAATACATATCAAATAAAAATCATGCTCATGTCGTTACGGCATGGGTTAAGCCCTAGAATATAATATAATAAGAGGAGTTTCCTCAAAAAAAAATAAAAAATAAGAGGAGTTGGGTTGCTTGGTCCAACGTGGGAATGTCTAAGAAAAGAGGTGGTGTTGACATTAAAAAGCTAAAGATTGTCAATTCTGCTCTACACTCTAAATGGATATGGAGGTATGGTTCTGAGAAGACTGCTTTGTGGAGACAGATTATACACCAAAAATTTGGAGGTAATATAATTATAAACTCTTTTTCCCTAATCCCACAGTTACACCAATTGCTTCTAGTTTATGGGCTGGCATTTTGAAATCTAGAGATCTAGTTGTCAAATGCACCAACCTGAAACTTGGAAATTGTGTTAACATTCTTTTCTGGAAGAATACTTGGGTGGGTAATACTTCTCTGCAGACTTTATTCCCTTGCTTGTTCAACCTATCTAGCAATAAGAATGATGTTGTTATAGACTTGATTACCGATTCAAATGGTTGGAATCTCAACTTTAAAATAAATCTAAAAGAATATGAGCTTGGCTTCATTATTCAGCTTCTTGATCTAATTGGAGCTCCTAGATCATATCACAGATGGTTCAGATGAAAGGGTTTGGCTCAATGGGAAAGACTTTTATGTGGCTCAGGAGTATGATTCTTTTGATTTCGAAGGTTTGGTTGCTTTCCCGTACAAGCAGGTTTGGAACTATCTTATTCTATTGAAAGTATCTTTTTTAGTTTGGACACTTTGTTTTAAAGGTGCACCAACTAGGGATTTTCTCTACAGAGGCGGAAAGGTGCAATCTCCACTTTGTTTATTTTGTGCAACTGAACATGAAACAAACTCGCATTTGTTTCTTCACTGCAAGCTTACTAGTCTAGTCTGGAATCACTTCTTTGATAGTTTCGGTCTAAATTGGGATTTTCCTGAGTTTGTCAAAGTAACAATTTGGAATTGGAGAACTGGTAAAGCAAAATTCAGAAAGCAGAAGATTTGGACTCTGTTACCTTTTGCGATTTGGTGGATTATCTTGCAAGAAAAAAACAATAGATGCTTTGCTAATAAATCTAGGAATAGTAAGCAACTTATAGTTGCGGTGAAGTGTACTATGTTTAAGTGGTCGCTTCATTCAAATCTTTTTGATAGTTTCCCCCTTTCGACATTAATTGGGATGCTTTTGTGAACTGTCCTTGAAAGTTTTTGGTCTTTTGATGTATCTTTTTTAGTTTTTATAGCGAGGCGTTAACGTGGATTACATTACGTTAGAATTAGCACAAGATTTAACACCATGTGATATTAAAAGTATATCATTAGTAACATATTTATGTTAAACTACGATAGTTTCCCCTTTTGTTGGGATGCTTTTGTCCTTGAAAGTTTTTGGTCTTTTGATGTATCTCGGTCACCTTGAGTGACTGTTTTTTATTTTTAATATTTTTTTCCCTTTCAAGTCAAAAAATATGATATAAGCTTTAGTTTTTATAGGAGGGCGTTAACGTGGATTACATTACGTTAGAATTAGCACAAGATTTAACACCATGTGATATTAAAAGTATATCATTAGTAACATATTTATGTTAAACTACGAACAATTATTCTTAGAGCTACTTTTATTACTTATTATAGTCATACATAAAACAAAAAAAAAAAACGGGAAAAAAAAACACGAATTATTTATCGTTAAAAAAGGGTCGAACGATGTATTCAACGGTAATAAATGTTTTGAGATTATAGAAATCAGTATATATTTGTTCGATTTTGATTTGCCTTTAAAACCGAAGCGAAACCATCAATTAAACCAACCAATAAGGGCGACAGTTCTTATTAATCGTAGTTGTAGCTTTTAATCCTAATTGGAGTTCTTAACTTGTTGATTTATAGAATTACCTAAAAAACTCACCTAATAATGCATCTAACTAAATTCAACCAAGAAAAAAATGGGGTTGTGGGGGTAGGGGTGGGGGTGGGTGTTCTTGAGTTCAATGAACCCAAATTCACATCACCAATCAAAATAATCAGAGTTAAATTACAATATGTTTCACAAACGAAAACATGTGAACGAATAACATACACTACAATATCCAGTAGGAACCCAATCAAAAGTACATATAAACTCAAAGCATTAACAAGTCAAAATAGTGGTAACCCATGTCAAGAATACCAACATTTTTTCAAGAGAAGTGAATAAACACTAAAGTACCCCAAAATCGTATCTGTTATGCATAGGTGTTATATGATAAAACTCAGATCTATAGAGATATTATATTATCACGGAAACCCAATTTTAGATTATACCTTGTTGTCGTTGTTGTTGTCCAGTAGTAGTAGTCAAATAAACCATTTAATTTGTATCCCCAAAACAAAGAAAGGGAAATATAAAGAAACTGAGATGAGGGTGAGAAAACATCGTAATCATTGATTGATGAATCGAAGATCATCCATCATCCATCCTCAATCTCTTATTATTTTTATTCCTTCGTTAAAATCTCATAGAAAAAGAAAAAAAAAGTAGATACTTTTATTAAGCATAAAAGGAGGAACCAAAAGAAAATTTACTTTGATTTACATAAGAATGTCAGAATGTTATTAGTTTACTAGAACCAAATAGTTACAAATCCGACCGACTCTGCTCGATACTAAGCCGAACCAATTTTATTACTGGTAAGTAATGGTTTGGAGACCAATAGAACCAAACTCACCGGTTTAGATTTTGGTTCAGCCAAAAACTGAACCGAAGTGTACCATGTGCGGGCCTAATTCTTACACTTTAGTCACACTCTTATCTAGTTGTACGTTTCTCGTGTAAGCGGTTTAGATTGTAATTTAGTTAGATGTCATTTCCCTCTTTTTTGTTGCAGAAAAAATTTGTCATCACCTTATTTGGTTTATAACATTTTCTTTCATTAAGTAAAGTGTTTTCTTATTTTTATTATGGTATCAGGTGCAATATCATCTTCCATAAATTATTTTTAGAAAATAAATATAGATTCAGTTATACAGAGTTTGTTGATAGCCTAGCTACCAACTGGGCAAGAAAATTGCCATTGTCACAATTCACATTGTTTTTGGCTAGGAAGTTCTTCAGTCTTTTCAAGAATGTGGTAGTATCTTCACCTAGCTCACCTAGATTGGTGAATGCCAAAATGCCTAGCCCGTATCCATGAGCTTCGCATGTAGTAAGATATTTGTTGCGCTTCCGAAGAACTGCCTTAGCTATTGCCTGGCCGGGTGTGAAGTAACGGATGTCATTCGTGAAAGGTGATACTACTGTGATATCGAAACAAGTGTCCTTTCCACTCTCCCAATTATAGACTAGTAAATCAGCAGGCAGTAATGTATTGTTATTCTCAGAGTAGAAGCCTAGAGATGCTTATTTCTGAAAACGCGGGGGTACAACAACCACACCCAATATTTCGATTAGAAATCTGTATGGACAAACTCCAATATACTTTCAAGAGAATCAACTAGACTCAATCTTAATAAAGTATATCAAAGAGTTATATCTCTCTTTCTCGATTCAATTCTTACTCAAGCAAATAGAAATTTGCGAGTCTAATTGAATACAAGAGAAATAACTTGGATGGTACCAAAGACCAATATCCAAGTGTCAATCAATGTAAATCAACAACCAAAGGTTGGATATTCTAATTGATTGATCTTAACGCACAACCTTTGATATTTCAATTATATAACAAAATATAATGCGGAATAGAAATAACACAGACACCAGAATTTTGTTAACGAGAAAACCGCAAATGCATAAAAACCTCGGGACCTAGTCAGATTGAACACACACTGTATTAAGCCGCTACAGACACTAGCTTATTATAAACTAACTTCGGTCTGGAATGTAGTTGAACCCCAATCAATCTCACACTGATCCAAGGTACAGTTACGCTCCTTACGTCTCTGATCCCAGCAGGATACTACGCACTTGATTCCCTGAGCTGATCTCACCCACAACTAAGAGTTGCTACGACCCAAAGTCGAAGACTTTAATAAAAAAATCTGTATCACACAGAAAAGTCTACAGTAATAGATAAATCTGTCTCCCACGGAAATACCTACAAGTTTTTGTTCTGTCTTTTGATAAATCAAGGTGAACAGGAACCAATTGATAACCCGGACTTATATTCCCGAAAAATAGCCTAGTATTATCAATCACCTCACAATAATCTTAATCGACGCTATTAAAGAAGATATTGTGGAATCACACACGATGAGACGAAGATGTTTGTGACTACTTTGATATCTTGCCTATCGGAGATATTAATCTCAAGCCAATCGTTACGATTGTACTCAACACGATAGAATCAGCAAGATCAGATCACACAACTACAAGAAAGTATTATCGGTCTGGCTTCACAATTCCAATGAAGTCTTCAAGTCGTTAACCTACAGGGTCTCGATAGAAACCTAAGGTTAAAGGAGAATCGACTCTAGCTTATACAACTAGTATCACACAGGAGGTTTGGGGATTAGGTTTCCCAGTTGCTAGAGTTCTCCCTTATATAGTCTTTCAAATCAGGGTTTGCAATCAATGTTAGCTTAATAACAAAGCATTCAATATTCACCGTTAGATGAAAACCTAATTATATTCAAGTTAATATCTTTCAACCGTTGGATCGAAAACTTAGCTTGTTACACACAAATGAAATGCACGATTTTAGGTTTGTGTAACCGTACCCAAACATGTACATTTGTTGGTTCAACAATAGTTAACCAAATGGTTAGCCATATGAGCATTTTCATATCAACCGTATTCTTCTTCACCATAACTAGTTCAAATGACTCAAATGAACTAGTTAGAGAGTTGTTTAATTGTATAAATCTTATAGAAGTATACAATACACAATTGAAGCAAAAACGATTTGATTCACTCGAATCGATTCATGAACTTTATAGCCACGGTTTGCAATTTGCATTCCTTAGTTAATATAATATAAGTTCACAAAAATCGTCTTTAGATATAACCAACTTAAGTTCCCGACTTAGTTCACGGACTTAAGTTCCTAAGGAGTTCACAAACTCCAGCAGATATTCTCGGGATGAGTTCACACCTCTTGTTCCGGTTTTCCCGATCAACAAAGTACGCATACTTTGGTTCAAGGAATAAGGACTTATACATATATGTGTTTCCACACAATGATTATATCCAACAATGGTTATATAATCTAAACTCTCATTTCAATCATTGAAACATTCTTAAAGGACGTTATTATATAGTTGTTATTCACAAACTATTTTTCGTCAAAGCAATTTTCAAAGTGATTGAAACATAACATGACTTTCGTCACTAGGTAAAGATGAACTTGGCCAAAGCGAAAGCTTACCAACACGTATTTCTAGAAATAGATAGGCGAGATAAACTAGGCTCGAAATAGCAAATGTGTATAATCAAAGTCTATATAGCAAAACGACTTTTGTCTCAAAATAGGAGATAGAGTAGATAGACTTTTGAGTAATAGATAAGTTCAAGTCTCTACATACCTTTTAGCCGATGAAGTTACACCAGTTCCTTGAGTAGTTCTTCGTCTTGTATGATGATTTCCATGGAGTTCTTGAGCTCAACTACACTTACTATCCTAGTCCGAGACTTAGCTATAGTAGACTAGAAATCAAGACTTATAGTTTTGATCACTAATATTGACAAACATGCTTGAGATAGCAACGCATGCGAGTTCGACCGAGCAGTGCTCTAACACTTTCCTAGCTGGAATACCGGCTCGAAAACAAATATCTACAAGGACGTCTCGCAAGATCATGGCAGAATTTAAGTCATACCTCGCTGGCACAGTGAAGTGCGTGATCTCCATAGATGTCAATTTCCTTATTGCAACTGGTGCAATGGCTGCCTTCGGCGAATAGAGGGATGCCAAGACGATAACCAAGGACATAACGGAACTAACGAGGGCCGAGTGTCTGGTTAATACCACTGAACTAAAATATGACAATCAAACTTGACATACCAATGCTTGGTCGGTTCAACCGAGCAATGCTCTAACAATCTCCCCCTTTGTCAATTTTAGTGAAAAAACTCTTTACATATGGAGATTATAAGGATTAAAATACGAAGATATTACATTACATAACCATCTCTTAGCTTTATCTTCATGCGCCTGATTCCAAGTTTCGACAGCACAAAGTCCTGCAATTATTCAAAAAAAAAAATGTCGTTGTTGAGGCATTTGAATAACAAAAATTTACCCACCCCCACCCCCGCCCAAAGGTGATCTAGGCATATATTCAATCTGAACATATTTTTTATCCCGTTATGTATTATGAAATACTACACAACATTATATGTTTCTCCACCTTGATCAACGCTTCACTCTTTTATGTTTAGATATATATTTTTCAGCACATATAATCATTGTATACTACATATATTTCTCCCTCTTTTTGTCACAAAAATGACAGGTGCGAAAAATACAACAAGTATTCTGAAAAGACCCTCAATTCCATTAGATTTCGATACAAACTATAAGAGTCTAAGCGAATCGGAGGTCTAACATACCACTTTTGATAAGCAACACTAAACTGAAACTACCGATAATAATTTTATTTAGCCTCTTACCAAGGAATAATCATTCGAAATAATTTTCTTTTTTTCGATAAGTCCAACTAAGATCAGGATTAACTTAGTTGCTTATCAGGATCCACTTATACTTAAATAATTGTACCTTGTTTTGATAAGACAAACTAAGTTAGTTAACTAGTTTCTTATCATGAACCAATTATACTCAAATAATTGTACCTATCTCGAAAAGCAAATCTAGGACTGGAATTAACTCAGCTTTCTTATCAGGAAAGCGATTAACCAGAGTAATCGTTCTCTAACTTCGATAAGCCAAACAAAAATCGAAACCGATCTAGTTACTTATCAGGAAAGAGATTATCATAAATAATTCTTCCTTTAATTTCCACAACCACGCTCCCCGGAAAGATATATTATTAAGCACATTTCAAAGTAGAACTCTCCCATGTGTATGTTATTCCTTGAAAAACAAAAGAATAACACAGAAACAATCTTTACTAAAGAAAGGTCAATATTATCTTAGTCATTACCTGGCACAAGAGAAAGATTGAAACCGAAACAACTTATATGTATACCGAATACGCAATTTATATAACATAAATCGATATTAGTACACATGTAACTCACATATGAGTTAAATCACCATCATTTTCTTATGATTCTTTGATATAGAAACACAAAAGATTAGATAAGAAATCCGCTAAATTAAAAAGTTACAAAATCATAAAAAGATAAGTCAATATGAGACCTAAACTTAGTTAATCAAAACCGAAGTTTATCTCATACACAGAAAGCAAAGCAGTGAGATATTAAATCGGAACAAGCAATTCAATCACAACTATAACAAAAATGACATAAGGATTTATAAATAAAAACTTATCATTCATAATTATTGATAGTTTGAATAAACTTTACACAAAATTCGACGTTAGTCAACAATTGATTATTTTATTCATAAGAACAGGTTTTCCGTTATGGTATACTTCTTTTGAGTGGAAGACTTCTGTGTATCCCCTGAAGTGATCCTTGATCAAAGTATAGTTCTTCAACGTTGAGCAAGTTTGGTTCTCACTTAATCTTTTCAGAAAAATTTCTTGTTGTTTGACAAGGAGTCCTTGAAACTGGAGAGATTTCTCGAGAGAACGTTTCAACACCATTACCTCTAATTTGGTTTCTTCACAAGTACGAGCCATCTTGTGAAAAATCCTTTTCATAATCATAATTGATTATAGGATAAAATTGACCGATACCATTACCAGTAGTAGATCCATTTCTATTTTGGTCAATAGAGTCATAGTAAAAAAAAGGAGTTGAATGATATCTTTTTAGGATGCCTTTCAGAGATTCTTGCAGAAAGCTTTGCATGATAATCCATATTGTTCATATTTTGATTAGGAAGAGACAAGGCTCCTTGAAAACAAATAAAACTCTTAAAAAGAATTGTTGAACAGGGCAAAGCAAACATAGTTTCCGAAAACTTGGTCATTGATATTTGTAAAGAGAATATTTTTCCTGGTCAATAAATCAAGTTTCGCAAACTTAATAATACATAATTCAAAAAGAAAATATTGTCAGATTTTTTCAAGGATACCTTTCTTTTTTTCTCCCAAATTATTACATGTTGTGCTTTATACACTAATCTCACCAGAAATAATTTTTTGAGCACAAAGTGAGATAGTGTATTCATAGAAACTATGTTACGTTAAAGTGAGCCAAGTTTGTGTCACTAACAGTTATAACATGTTAGTACTTGTTCGTATTCTTAGGAATTCTATCTCCTTTACATGAAGCAACGAACGTCATCAAAATATGAAGGTAGTACCTTGTGTAGAGAGAAATTAGAGTTTTGATAAAATTCCATATTTTTCAGTTCCAACACCTTCTTTGGTACCCATTTCTCTCGGATTTTTTGAGAGACAGTCTTCTAATTTCTCTCGGATTTTGTGACAACCTCACCTAATATTTCGCTTAGCAATCTGTATGGACAACTCCAATATAATTCCAAGAGAATAAACTAGACAGTCAGACTTAATCAATGGAAATATATCCAAGAGTTGTATCTCTGTTTCACAATGTAATCAACAAATCAAACAAATAGAAATCCGTGAGCCTGATTATTATGTGAAACAACTTGAACGGTACTAAAGACCAATGTTCAAGTGTCAATCAATTTATATCAACAACCAAAGGTTGGATTATCTAATTGATTGAACTACGCACAACCTGTGATATTTCTATTATATAACAAAATATAATGCGGAAAAGAAATACCACAGACACCAGAAATTTTGTTAACGAGGAAACCGCAAATGCATAAAAACCCCGGGACCTAGTCCAGATTTGAACACCACATTGTATTAAGCCGCTACAGACACTAGCCTACTCCAAGTTAACTTCGGACTGGAATGTAGTTGAGCCCTAACCAATCTCACACTTATCCAGGTACAGTTGCGCTCCTTACGTCTCTGAACCCCAGCAGGATTCTACACAATTTATTCCCTTAGCTGATCTCACCCACAACTAAGAGTTGCTACGACCCAAATTCGAAGACTTGATAAACAAATCTGTCTCACACAGAAAATTCTATTGAATAGATAAATTTGTCTCCCACAGATAAACCTATGAGTTTTGTTCCGTCTTTTGATAAATCAAGGTGAACAAGAACCAATTGATATACCAGACTTATATTCCCGAAGAACAGCCTAGAAATATCAATCACCTCACAATAATCTTAATCGTATGGTAGCGAAACAAGATATTGTGGAATCACAAAAGATGAGACAAATATGTTTGTGATTACTTTTTATCTTGCCTATCGGAGATTATCTCGATACAATCTTAGAGAAGATAGTACTCAATCACGATAGAAAACAACAAGATCTGATCACGCAACTACAAAGAAAATAGTTGGGTCTGGCTTCACAATCCCAATGAAGCCTTTAAGTTGTTAACCTATTGGGTTTTAGAAAAACCTATGGTTGAAGGAGAATCGACTCTAGTCGCAACTAGTATCACACAAGAGGTGTGGGGATTAGGTTTCCCAGTTGCTAGAGTTCTCCTTTATATAGTCTTCAAATCAGGGTTTGCAATCAATGTTATCTTGGTAACAAAGCATTCAATATTCACCGTTAGATGAAAACCTGATTAGACTCAAGCTAACATCTTTCAACCGTTAGATCGAACTTAGCTTGTCATACACAAATGAAATGTACCAACATTTAGATAAAGGTAACCGTACCTAAACGTGTACACTTAGTTGGTTCAACAATAGTTAACCGAGGTTAGCCATATGAACACTTTCATATCAACCTTATCCATCTTCATCACAACTAGTTCAAATGACTCAAATAAAACTAGTTAGAGAGTTGTTCAATTGTTTATATTCTCATAGAAGTATACAAGACACAATTGAAGCAAAATCGATTTTGATTCACTCGAATCAAGTCATGAACATTATAGTCACGGTTTGCAAAAGATTGCATTCCTTATTATATAAATGTATTAGTTCATGAGCAAACCGATTTTAGAACATCATCCACTCAAGTATAGAAACGGGTACGCATACCTTAGTGGCCGAACTAAGTTTGGGTTCGCTAGTATGCGAACATGTACGCATACCTCCAAACTCAGCAGAAATTCCCGGACCCAAACCTTACGCCAGTACTCGTACCGGTATGTGTACTAGGATCCCGAACTTTCACAAACCAACATGTACGCATACGGGTATGCATACTATGGTTCCCGGACATGGATTACATATATGAAAGTACACATACTATGCTTAAATCCAATTGTTCTAAACTCTCATTTCAACCATTGAAACATTCTCGGAAGACGGGAATAGTTGTCACCCACAAACTATTAGCTTCAAAGAAATTTTCAAGTGATCGAATGATCAATACGAAACATTCCGAATCTTCATCAAATGACTGTCTCACACAAATCATGTAAGATGTTACCAGGCGATTTTCACATGATCATCTTTTGACTTTATTCAAGGATATAAGATGAACTTGGTTAAAGCGAAAGCTTACCAACACATATTTCAGATGTGCATAATCTAAGTCTATATAGATACGGATTTTGTCTCAAATAGGAGATAGAGTAGATAGACTTTTGAGTGATGGATGAGTTCAAGTCTCCACATACCTTTTATCGATGAAGTTCCACAAGCTCCCCTTAGTAGTTCTTCGTCTTCAATAGATGAACGCCGTGAAGTCTAAGCTCAACTACACTTTCTATCCTAATCCGGGACTTAGCTATAAGTAGACTAGAAATCAAGACTTATATTTTTGGCAACTAAACTTGACAAACAAGCTTGAGATAGCAACGCTTGCGAGTTCGACCGAGCAGTGCTCTAACAATCTCCCCCTTTGTCAATTTTAGTGACAAAACTACCAATACATATGGATTACAAAATAAATAAACTTTGTAGCTTCTCATCCAAATGCTTGATCTCCTTGGTTCTTCAACATTACTCGAAATCTTCGTCACTTCCAAGTACTGCAGTGATTCTGAACGTGTTCAACTCAGCATCAATGTTGTTGAAGATCCGTAGCTATAACAACGAGAAAACGGTTGCTCTCAATCATTGTTATACAATGTCATTGTATTATTACACAACATCAAAGTTCAATTGTATCACAACTTCGACAACAACACTATGGTGATATGTATCACTCCCCCTTAGTCAATACTTCATCTCACATGAAAACCACTCCCCCTTACATAATGATCCGTAAACTATATGTATTTGTAGTGTGAACTACACATTAATTCTCCCCCTTGTTGTCAATAAAAATTGGTAAAGGTACGAAAACTAGTGGGATCCTAATGAAATTTCCATAGAGATATTTCATGACCAAAAGAGAACAACATATCAACTTGTTTAGATGCAATCATATAGCCGAAACTAAAGATTTGGCAATTAAGCACAAGTTCAATTAAGAACTCTCTCCCATAAAATGTCATTCCCGAAAGAACAACAAGAGCGACCTTACTTTCACAAGAAAAGAAGGATTTCTTTGGACATTAACAAATCACATGAAACATGAATTTGTATCCAAAATACTCAATTAAATTAACCACAAGAGAACCCATGATTAATTTAATCGGAAATGCTCACTTAAGAGAACTTACGGAGCCGCACAGTATATACACAAAGTTGTGGATCAGGGAAAGACCAATACTGCGGAATATTCAAAGATTTATTTTATCTTTCATCACTATTTGCATAGAGACATATAATAGACTTAATTTTAGTAAACAAAAGTTCATCCTATCTTCCATCAATATTTGCATAATGACATAATAGGCTTAACTTTTGTTGTCAAAAGTCCATTCATTCTTTTATCAATATTTGCATAATGACATGTGAAAGACTTAACTTTTGACATATATGGGACAATCATAGTTCACGGACGCAAACACACATATCCCATAACAAGTTGCAATATATGAAATCATAAAGATTAATATTGCAAAATCATCTTCCAAATCAACTTTAAGATTTAAATAAATAAATCTAAAAACATTGCAAGATGAAAATCGTTGGACATAGCTATGTGTACTCACAATAATGGCTATTCCAAACCCTAGTTATCCTTCTTAAAACATAAGAATAAATTCTCATAAGAAGTTTCCTAGATAAAATAAAAGAAAATCAAAACAACTCTAATAGAAACAAAACCTATCACATGTTAAACTCAGAGTTCGTGTCCAGAAACTTCTCAGGTTTCAAGATCTTTAAGCTTGTGACTGACATCATTGACATCTTTTTCGGAGAAGATATCCTCTTTGAGAAGATCATTAACATGTGACTTCATGAGAACAAGGTCAGAGTTAACCTTTTTCAACTCAGTTCGTAACACATCAAGATCTTTAAGCTTGTGACTGACAGCATTGACATCTTTTTCGGAGAAGATATCCTCTTTGAGAAGATCATTAACATGTGACTTCATGAGAACAAGGTCAGAGTTAACCTTTTTCAACTCAGTTTGTAACATATCAAGATCCTTCAACATGTTTAACATGTCAGAGTTAACCTAAACTTGCTTTTCTATTTAACATGTCCTTTTGAATCACAAAAGAGACACACTTTCTGATCATCAGACTGATTAGAATGAACAGACTTAACACCGTTGTTAGGAGATTTCTTCCTTCCGAGTGATGCGAGGTTTCCTTGATTAGAGGAGGATACATGCACATCTTTTTCATCGGGAAGGCATTTTAATTTAGCTTATGGGACCGAGTTTATTACAGTTGAGACAGAAGCGATTGGTGTAGCGCACTCTTTAGAACATCCTTGAATAAAGAGTTTACTTAAAAGATGTTCAATTTCCAAAGCATCCTTTTTGAGGTTCGCCTCGAGAATGGTTCGTGATGAGCGAACTTCGACGTTTTCCTTGCTAGGAGCCTTTATTTTAGAGTCACAATCTCTTATTATACCAAGAAGAGTATTGACATTGTTTTTCAACCGATTTATTCTATCAGCCTGGATTCTAACAAGACTTAGAATCAATTCACTCTCTTTGGCTGCTTCCCTTTCATCAACAGAGTCAGACTCGTTTGAAAGGTAATCAGGGTAACACTTGTCAATGCCAGTCTGTTTCGTTAGAACACTAGGTTCGTCTATATTTGATAATGACAGATCTTTCTCTATAATAAACTTTAAGGAAACAAAACTTTTGTTTCTGGTGACGCGTTTATCAGAGATAGTACGCCTGTCCATAGAGTCAGATCGTTACAAACACAGACTTATGAGGTCTTAAACGTGTTTTCCTGCTCTGATGCCAATTGAAAAAGCGGGGGTCTAACAACCTCACCCAATATTTCGCTTAGAAATCTGTATGGAAAACTCCAATATAATTCCAAGAGAATCAACTAGACAGTCATACTCAATCAATGGAAATATATCCAAGAGTTATATCTTTGTTACACAATGTAATCAGCAAATCAAACAGATAGAAATCCGTGAGCCTGATTATTATGTGAAACAACTTGAATGGTACCAAAGACCAATGTTCAAGTGTCAATCAATTTATATCAACAACCAAAGGTTGGATTATCTAATTGATTGAACTACGCACAACCTATGATATTTCTATTATATAACAAAATATAATGCATAAAAGAAATAACACAGACACCAGAAATTTTATTAACGAGGAAACCGCAAATGCAGAAAAACCCCAGGACCTAGTCTAGATTTGAACACCACACTGTATTAAGCCGCTACAGACACAAGCCTACTCCAAGTTAACTTCGGACTGGAATGTAGTTGAGCCCTAACCAATCTCACACTGATCAAGGTACAATTGCGCTCCTTACGTCTCTGAACCCCAGCAGGATTCTACGCACTTGATTCCCTTAGCTGATCTCACCCACAACTAAGAATTGCTACGACCCAAAGTCGAAGACTTGATAAACAAATCTGTCTCACATAGAAAAGTCTATTGAATAGATAAATCTGTCTCCCACAGATAAACATATGAGTTTTGTTCCGTCTTTTGATAAATCAAGGTGAAAAGGAACAAATTGATATACCGGACTTATATTCCCGAAGAACAGCCTAGAAATATCAATCACCTCACAATAATCTTAATCGTATGGTAGCGAAACAAGATATTGTGGAATCACAAACGATGATATGAAGATATTTGTGATTACTTTTTATCTTGCCTATCGAAGATTAAATCTCGAGCCAATCTTAGAGAAGATAGTACTCAATCACGATAGAAAACAACAAGATCAGATCACGCAACCACATAGAAAATAGTTAGGTCTGGCTTCACAATCCCAATGAAGTCTTTAAGTCATTAACCTATTGGGTTTTAGAAAAATCTAAGGTTAAAGGAGAATCGACTCTAGCCGCAACTACTATCACACATGAGGTGTGGGGATTAGGTTTTCCAGTTGCTAGAGTTCTCCTTTATATAGTCTTCAAATCAGGGTTTGCAATCAATGTTTATCTTGGTAACAAAGCATTCAATATTCACCGTTAGATGAAAACCTGATTAGACTCAAGCTAATATCTTTCAACCGTTAGATCGAACTTTGCTTGTTATACACAAATGAAATGTACCTTCATTTAGATATGAGTAACCGTACCTAAACATGTACACCTTGTTGGCTCAACAATAGTTAACCAAAGTTAGATATATGAACACTTTCATATCAACCTTATTCATCTTAACCATAACTAGTTCAAATGACTCAAATGAAATTAGTTAGAGAGTTGTTCAATTGTTTATATTCTCATAGAAGTATACAAGACACAATTGAAGCAAAATCGATTTTGATTCACTCGAATCATTTCATGAACATTATAGCCACGGTTTGCAAAAGATTGCATTCCTTATTATATAAATGTATTAGTTCATGAACAAACCGATTTTAGAACATCATCCACTCAGGTATGCAAACTTGTACGCATACCTCCAAACTCAACAGAAATTCCCGGACCCAAACCTTACGCCAGTACTCGTACCGGTATGTGTACTAGGATCCCGGACTTTCACAAACCAACGCATACGGGTATGCATACTATGGTTCCCGGACATGGATTACATATGTGCAAGTACGCATACTATTCTTAAATCCAATTGTTCTAAACTCTTATTTCAACCATTGAAACATTCTCGGAAGACGGGAATAGCTGTCTCACACAAACTATTAGCTTCAAAGCAATTTTCAAGTGAATGAACGATCAATACGAAACATTCCGAGTCTACATCAAATGACCGTCTCACACAAATCATGTAAGATGTTACCAGGCGATTTTCACATGATCATCTTTTGACTTTCGTCAAGGATATAAGATGAACTTGGTTAAAGCGAAAGCTTACCAACACATATTTCGAGAAATATGTTAGCGAGTTAAACTCAGCTCGAAATATCAAATGTGCATAATTGAAGTCTATATAGCTATACGAATTTTGTCTCAAATAGGAGATAGAGTAGATAGACTTTTGAGTGATAGATGAGTTCAAGTCTCCACATACTTTTTGTCGATGAAGTTCCACAAGCTACCCTTAGTAGTTCTTCATCTTCAATAGATGAACGCCGTGAAGTCTAAGCTCAACTAAACTTTCTATCCTAATCCGAGACTTAGCTATAAGTAGACTAGAAATCAAGACTTATAGTTTTGGCAACTAAACTTGACAAACAAGCTTGAGATAGCAACGCTTGCGAGTTCGACCGAGCAGTGCTCTAACAGACAGTCTTCTAATTTCTCACTAGAATAGATATCCTCTAGCTTGAGACATCTGATCTTCCATAACCAGAGTTATGAGAAAATTTTCTCATAAAAGGTCGACTATAACAACATTGACCAGATGTTGTTTTCTTAGAGAATGAATGACTAAAAAATTTTGTTAGTTAGTTATTTAAATTATCTCAGAATATGACTTTTGATTCCACAATGAAAACATCGTTTGTGTGAAGAGAAGTGATGTTGTGGAAAACTCTAATATGAAGAGTTGTTGTAGATTTTCTTGATATGAAAAAGTGTAACTTGAGCTTCTTTTGTCCTAGATGATGTAAATCTTTTTCTTGGTGTAGCTATGTCAGCATTTTTCCCTTTGGAGGATAAAATCTTATTATCATATTTTGTTTCTTTAGAGTAAATTTTACGTTTATCCGTAAAGGATGATAACTGGCGATTTTTTGACATAAGTTGTTAGAGCAAAGCTCATTTGAACCCACCAAGTGTTGGTATGTCAAGTTTGGTTGTCATATTTTAGTATCAAAACTCATTTAGAGTCGCTTGATTATATACTAGAGATAACTTTGTCAAGGTTAGACTAGAAAGTCTAGGATGTTGAGACATACAAGTATTACTCCGAAGACCTGAAGAATGTGAAAAAGTAATGAACTACAACGATGACATCATCCTTCAACTTGAGGTTAGTAATATTGACTTGAACTGTTTCATTCCTAACGTATCTTTCAAGTCGTGTTATATTGAAAACATAACTGCGAAGCTGTATATACTGTTTGTATATAATACTCTAGTGATGTGACATGATCATAATAGTATGATCATATTAAGGAATTAAACTACGAAGTCTAACGCTTATCTTTTGAACTTCGTAGATATGACATCGACAAATCTTGTATATAATGTTATGATTATGTGTATGGGTTATGGTGAAGATTTCATCCTAGGAAACAATATTTTACATTTGTTTAAAGGAAGTACATTCATGAACTTGTTTCGTGAATCGAAAAGGAAATCAATAGGCTTATTGGTCCGGCTATTCATTGCATATCTTTGGATGACTAATATGTGTGAGTTAGTATAACCAATCTTAACTCAGGTTATGTATCTTGGTATAACTGATCACAATGCCTAAACTTATGATTTGGTATGACCGGTCTTGGTAATATGTGTAACCGATCCGAAGTAATCACCATGTAATGGTATGATCGATCCTTGTAATTGGTGTGATCGATCCTAGTAATTGGTGTGGTCGATCATAAGTTTTGTGTGACCGATCCTTGTAATTGGTGAAACCGGTAACTAGTGTGACCGATCACAAGTAGATATCATGTATAGATAGAACCGATCCTTGTAACTGGTGTAACCGATCCTAGTGACTGATGTGACATATCACAAGTAGGTGCCATATTTAGGTATAACCGAGCCTAGTGATTGGTAGAACCGATTGAACCCATGTGTGTGACTTGGTATGACCAATCACAAAGTAGTCTTGGAACACAGGCAAACCAATTCTAAACTTGTTTGGAAGTGTGGTATAACCGATTCCAAGAATGAAAATCCATGTAAATATGAAATAAGGATTTGCAGTGAAAAGATGTCAACATACTTTATTGTTCAAAGATATTCCTTGGTACTCAAGGTGATCTTGTGCCGAAATAAATTAAGAATCTTTTAATTAAGGTTGTTAGTTTTATATGCTTTAATTATCAACAATTAATGTATAGCTCTAGAGAATAAAAATCAGTAATGTGCATTTACTAATTGGAGAATCTCTATTGAGAGATTTCGGAAATATTAGACAAAGAATTTATTGGAATTAGGAAAACCGAATTGGCATTCATTGCATATCTTGATAATATTTTCGGTTTTGGAAATTCCTTGGTGTACAAACATCCTTGGTCTATTGTTAGAGCACTGCTCGGTCGAACTCGCAAGCGTTGCTATCTCAAGCTTGTTTTTCAATGTTAGTGATCAAAACTATAAGTCTTGATTTCTAGTCTACTTATAGTGATGTCTCGGACTAGGATGGATTGTGTAGTTGAGCATTAGACTTCACAAGTTCATCAATTGAAGATGAAGAACTACTAATGAGGGCTTGTGGAACTTCATCAACAAAAGGTATGTGGAGACTAAAACTCATCTATCACTTGGAAAGTCTATTTCTACTATATCTCCTATATTGAGACAAAAGTCGTATTACTATATAGTTGTCGATTATGCACATTTGAGATTTCGAGCTGAGATTAAATCGCTTACATACTTCTCGAAATATGTGTTGGTAAGCTTTCGCTTTAACCAAGTTCATCTTATATTCTTGACGAAAGTCAAAAGATGATCATGTGAAAATCGCCGAGTAACATCTTATATGGTTTGTGTGATACAATCATTTGGTGTAGACTTGGAATGTTTCGTTATGATTATTTCAATAACTTGAAAATTGCTTTCATGCTAATAGTGTGTGAAAACGGCTATTGTCATCCTCTAAGAAAGTTTCAATGATTGAAATAGAGTTTAGAACTATTGGATTATGAACATAGTGTGCATTCTTGCATGTATGTGATCCATGACCAGAACTATAGTATGCATACATGTATGCGTACTTGTAGTTGTGAAATTTTGTGTACCAAGTACACATACCTGTACGCATACTTGCGTAAGGTATAGGGCCGGAAATTTCTGCTGGGTAAGGTATAGGTCCGGAAATTTCTGCTGCGTAAGGTATAGGTCCGGAAATTTCTAAGGTATGCGTACACATTCGCATATTGGTGAACCCATACTCAGACCGGCTACTTAAGCATGCGTACCAGTTTGCATACTTGAGTAGTTAAAGTTCTAAATTTGGTTTGTTCATGAATTAATACATTTATATATTAAGGAATGCATTCTTTGCAAACCGTGGCTATAATGTTCATGAAATGATTCGAGTGAATCAAACCGATTTTGCTTCGATTGTGTTATTGTATACTTCTATGAGAATATAGCAATTGAACAACTCTTTAGCTAGTTTCATTTGAGTCATTTGAACTAGTTATGGTTAAGATGAATAAGGTTGATATGAGAGCGTTCATATAGCTAACCTTGGTTAACTACTATTGAGCCAACATGGTGTACACGTTTGGGTACGGTTACTTAAACCTAAATGAAGGTACATTTCATTTGTGTATAACAAGCTAAGTTTGATCTAACGGTTGAAAGATATTAGCTTGAGTCTAATCAGGTTTTCATCTAACGGTGAATATTGAATGCTTTGTTACCAAGGTAACTTAGATTGCAAACCCTGATTTGAAAACTATATAAAGGAGAACTATAGCAACTGGGAAACCTAATCCCCACACCTCATGTGTGATACTAGTTGTATA
This sequence comes from Papaver armeniacum, assembly GCA_023531295.1. Taxonomy (NCBI): domain Eukaryota; kingdom Viridiplantae; phylum Streptophyta; class Magnoliopsida; order Ranunculales; family Papaveraceae; genus Papaver; species Papaver armeniacum. The sequence continues at coordinate 634,816 of JAJJWW010018493.1, read as the reverse complement.
AGCTAGATTCGATTCTCCTTTAACCTTAGGTTTTTCACGAGACTCTGTAGGTTAACGACTTAAAGACTTCATTGGGATTGTGAAGCTAGACCCAACTATTTTCTTTGTAGTTGCGTGTTCTGATCTTACTTCTTCTATCGTGATTAAGTATTATCTTTGCTAAGATTTGCTTGAGATTTATCTCCGATAGGTAAGATTAAAAGTAGTCACAAACATCTTCGTCTCATCGTTTGTGATTCCACAATATCTTGTTTCGCTACCATACGATTAAGATTATTGTGAGGTGATTGATAATACTAGCTAGGCTGTTCTTCGGGAATATAAGTCTGGTTTATCAATTGGTTCTTGTGCACCTTGATTTATCAAAATACAGAACAAAACTCGTTGGTATTTGTGATTGCAGGAAATCCTACAATACATCCCTCACAAGAATTCATAACATTCAACACATCTTTAAGATCAACAATCACACTTTTTATTAATTGAATTTAAGAATTTTACAAAGGGGAAATGAAATCAAGAATAAAACTATCGCTCTCGACTTTCTCTCTCCTCAAAACTTTCCCTCCACTCTAAAAAGATCTCTCTCTTTCTTAAGCCTATTCGGCTCTTTATATAGGTCATTACATAGTGGATGACAGCTAAACTGTCCTTTATTTTCGGATCTAGCTTGCGACACTCTCGCCGGTGTATGAATGTTGAATCTCGCAACACTCCGAAATCTCGCTAGGTCTTCACATCTTTCTCGTGTTCAGGCTGTCGTCATCCGTTGCGTCATTTTTACTACCAATCTGTGATATCTTCGCAGTGTGCTTTTTAACGATTTCGCAAGGATACTGGTGTTGCGATATTCTGATCCTACAGTATTTCTGTGGGAGACAGATTTATCTATTCCAATAGACTTTTATGTGTGAGACAGATTTGTTTATCAAGTCTTCGACTTTGGGTCGTAGCAACTCTTGGTTGTGGGTGAGACCAGCTAAGGGAATCAAGTGCGTAGTATCCTGCTGGGATCAGAGACGTAAGGAGCGTAATTGTACCTTGAATCAGTGTGAGATTGATTAGGGTTCAACTACAGTCTAGTCCGAAGTTCATTGGTAGTAGGCTAGTGTATGTAGTGGCTTAATACAATGTGGTGTTCAAAGCTGGACTAGATCCCGTGGTTTTTCTGCATTTGTGGTTTTCCTCGTTAACAAAATTCTGGTGTCTGTGTTATTTCTTTTCCGCATTATATTTTGTTATATAATTAAAATATCACAGGTTGTGCGTTGAATCGATCAATTGGTAAATCAAACCTTTGGTTGTTGATTAAAATTGATTGATCCTTGAACATTGGTCTTTGGTACCGTTCAAGTTATTTCTCTTATATTCAATCGGGCTCGCAAATTCCTATTTGCTGATTGCAGATTGAATTGAGAGTTAGAGATATAAAACTCTTTAATATACTTTTCTCTAGATTAAGTCTGACTGTCTAGTTGATTCTCTTGAAAGTATATTGGATTTTGTCTATTCATATTGCCAAACGAAATATTGGGTGTGGTTGTTGTACTCCCGCTTTTTCAATTGGTATCAGAACAGGCAAACACATTTAAGACCTTATTAGTCTGTGTTTGTAGCGATCTGTCTATGGACGATAATATCTCTGACAACGTATCACCAGTTCAGAAACACTCTAACCTGGTCCAAAGTCTGGTTTTTCCTGAGAAATCTCTCATGTCTTCTCCTTCTTCTAAAACTGTGTATAACTGGGAAGCACGCCTAGATGAACAGTTGGATGAACTTTCTGATGAAAGTGATTCTGAATAGGGACAAGATGTTGATGAGGAAGTCTCACAGTACATCAAGCTTTTTGATCATCTCCTAAAGAAAGAAAAGTCAACATCTTGCTTGGTCAATTTCGACTCCTCTCTGTCTTGAAAACAGGAAAATGAGAAAACTTTTAAAGGGATATGAATGTGGTTATAGTTTGCTACAATCTATTCTTAAAGATCGTGAAGAAGATCTACGTTCAAAGAATTCTGAATGTGATGAACTTCGTCAAAATCTCTTTATGTTGAAAGAAAGACTTGCTGAAACCAATGCAAGGTATGACTCTCAACAAAACTGTTTAAATTACAGAGAAAGTGTTTTTCTCACCCGAGAGAAACAATTGGAGACGGATCTTAGTGCTTCCCTTGAGAAGGTTAAAACGTTGGAAGAGAGGTTGAAAAGATTCAACTCTAGCTCTACAAAATTGTCTTCTGTGCTATGAGCATGTAAAGAACATCGTCATACACGTGGTCTGGGCTAAAAAGGTATATACGCTCCAAGTACTGGTAAGATCAATTTTATTCTTCCTAATAATCTTCTTCAAGCAGAAAATTTCACCAACGGTAAAAGTGAAAAACTTTCTCCAGCAGCAGATGTCTCTAGAAACCAAGAATGTCATCCCTCTAAGACTGCTCAGTTGAGAACGGTTAAAAACATTCCTGTCAACTGATATTATTGCGGAAAGAAAGATCACATTGAAAGAAGATGTCATCTTCGGTTACAGAATGCAAAACTTCATAACATTCTTGTCTGGATGTCTAAAGAAGTAATCAAACCTGCTTCTCAATGTATTGTCAGAAATTCATCTCACAATCAAGAAAAGTGTTGTGATGAGCCAATTCCTGATTATGAATATAACACAACTTCTACTTATAACCGTAAAAAGAACAATATTATATGGATGACTGATAACTCTGAAAAGTCTGTAAAGAGAAAAAGGTTTCGAAGAAATAAGAAATCTTCAAACTCTTCCTTTTTCTTCAAAGATGATCTTGCCCCTAAAATAAGTATTCCTGATTATATACACATCAATAATCGTGTTTCGGAACTCAAGACCAGTATCAACAGTCTCAAGCGCAAGATCAAGAAAACGAGAAAAGTTGTTGGCTCAGGTAACTTATGTCATTCTCTTGTTAATTCAGTTGAAGTTTCACACAAGACTTCTGATTGTGGTCAAGGAGGCAACAAGAAGAATATCAATACCCCTAATGAACTTCATGTTCATCATACTACAACTTGACCATTTTCTGGTGTGTATCATCTGCAAGGCCATGAGATGATGCACATAACTCTCAAGAAGATGCTTCCTTCTTGACAAATAGTCTGCATTGTATGTGTTGATCCTTTTTTTCTATTGAGCCTTGCTCCGGACAATTGTTGTGTGTTGTCCGTCGGATGCCTTGCTTAAAACTTTAGATTGTTCTTCCTCAATGACGGTTGATTTCTAACTTTGTGTTGCACTCATTGTGAGCCAAAGTTTCATGTCATGTGTTCAGATTTTGTTTTTTGTTCTGAGAAAACATGTTTTTAAATGATAGCTCCTTTGGTTCCCTGATTTTTGATTTTGGGTCATAACCATGGATTTTGTGCACCCGACCCGTTACCCAACGGTTACAAGTAAGCCTAGGGTTTCCTTGTGAGAAATCCCTTAAATATATATCAAGGATTTCTTTTGATATATATACTTGTTCGGTAACGTCAAGACCTCTCTTGGATTTTTGGTGTGCACAATGGAAGGATGCAATAAGGAAGACAAGTTTGATGATGCTAAAGTTTTTAAACTTCACGAAGAACCCATCTCCATAATTTGCTTTCAAGCAATTGATCATAAAAAAGATCTTCCAGTTCAAATGTCTCTTCAATTGGTTGGAAATCTTCTTCAAGATTTTGAGGTCGTTTGTGAACAACTTGAAATTGCATCAAAGAACCTTGCGTTCCTGAAAAACGAGCTAAAGAAAGCATCTGATGAACTCTTCCTTGTCCGTTCTTTGGTTGCTGATCGTGTCTAGTTTTTTAGTTGCTCTTTTGATTATTGTCTAGGAAACTTCTTATGAGAATTTATTCTTGTGTCTTAAGAAGGATAACTAGGGTTTGGAATAGCCATTATTGTGAGTACACATAGCTATTGCCAACGTTTTCATCTTGCAATGTTTTTAGATTTATTTATTTAAATTCTAAAGTTCATTTGGAAGAGGATTTTTGCAGTATTAATCTTTATGATTTTATATATTGCAAATTGTTATGGGATATGTTGTTTACGTCCGTGAACCTTGACTGTCCCATATTTGTTCAAAAGTTATCTTTATTATATGTCGGTATGAAAGTATTGATAAAAGATAGAATGAACTTTTGACTACAAAAGTTAAGCCTTTTATGTCATTTATTGATGGAAGAAAGGATGAACTTTTATTTACAAAGATTAAGTCTATTATATGTCATTGTGCAAATAGTGATGAAAAATAAAATGAATCTTTGATTATTCCGCTGTATTGGTCTTTCCCTGATCCACATCCTTGTGTATATACTGTGTTGCTCCGTAAGTTCTCTTATGTTGAGCATGACTAATTGAATTGATCATTTTCCTTGTGGTTAATTCAATTGAGATTTTTGGATACAAATTCATGTCTCATGAGTTTTGTTAATGTCCAAAGAAATCCTTCTTTTCTTGTAAAAGTAAGGTCGCTCTTGTTTTTCTTTCGGGAATGACATTTTATGGGGGAGAGTTCTTAATTGAACTTGTGCTTAATTGCCAAATCTTTGTGGGGAGTGCGGCAGTGGAATATTGTAGGGGTTATCTTGTATCTTTATAAACTCCTTGATGAATACATTTAGTTTCGGCTATATGATGGCATCTAAACAAGTTGATATGTTGTTCTCTTTTGGTCATGAAGTATCTCTATGAAAATTTCATTAGGATCCCACTAGTTTTCGTACCTTTGCCAATTTATATCGACAAAAAGGGGGAGAATTAATGTGTAGTTCACACTACAAATACATATGGTTTACGGATCATTATGTAATGGGGAGTGGTTTTTATTGTGAGATGAAGTATTGACTAAGGGGGAGTGATACATATCACCATAGTATTATTGTCAAAGTTGTGATACAATTGAACTTTGATGCTGTGTAATGATACTATGACACTGTATAACAATGATTCAGAGCAACTGTTTTCTCATTGTTATTGCTACGGATCTTCAACAACTATGATGCTGAGTTTAACACATTTGGAATCATTGGAGTACTTGGAAGTGACGAAAATTTCGAGTAATGTTGAAGAACCAAGGAGATCAAGCATTTGGATGAAAAGCTACAAAGTTTATTTATTTTGTAATCCATATGTATTGATAGTTTTGTCACTAAAATTGACAAAGGGGGAGGTTGTTAGAGCACTGCTCGGTCGAACTTGCAAGCGTTGCTATCTCAAGCTTGTTTGTCAATGTTAGTGATCAAAACTATAAGTCTTGATTTCTGGGCTACTTATAGTGATGTCTCAGACTAGGATGGATTGTGCAGTTGAGCATTAGACTTCACGACGTTCATCAATTGTAGACGAATAACTACTAAGGAGAGCTTGTGGAACTTCATCAACAAAAGGTATGTGGAGACTAAAACTCATCTATCACTTGGAAAGTCTATTTCTACTCTATCTCCTATATTGAGACAAAAGTCGTATTACCATATAGTTGTGGATTATGCACATTTGAGATTTCGAGCTGAGATTAACTCGCTTTTATATTTCTCAAAATATGTGTTGGTAAGCTTTCGCTTCAACCAAGTTCATCTTATATTCTTGACGAAAGTCAAAAGATGATCATGAGAAAATCGCCGAGTAACATCTTATATGGTTTGTGTGATACAATCATTTGGTGTAGACTTGGAATGTTTTGTTATGATAATTTCAATAACTTGAAAATTGCTTTGATGCTAATAGTGTGTGAAGACGGATATTTTCATCCTCTAAGAATCTTTCAATGATTGAAATAGAGTTTAGAACTATTGGATTATGAACATGGTATGCATTCTTTCATGTATGTGATCCATGACCGGAACTAGAGTATGCATACCCGTATGCGTACTTGTAGTTGTGAAATTCCGTGTACCAAGTACACATACCGGTACGCGTACTTGCGTAAGTTATAGGTTCGGAAATTTCTGTTGGGTTTTGGAAGTGTACTAAGGTATGCGTACATGTTCGCAAACTGGTGAACCCATACTCAGACCGGCTACTTAAGTATGCGTACACGTTTGCATACTTGAGGGGTTATAGTTCTAAAATTGGTTTGTTCATGAACTAATACATTTATATATTAAGGAATGCATTCTTTGCAAACCGTGGCTATAATGTTCATGAAATGATTCGTGTGAATCAAACCGATTTTGCTTCGATTGTGTTCTTGTATACTTCTATGAGAATACAACAATTGAACAACTCTTTAACTAGTTTCATTTGAGTCATTTGAACTAGTTATGGTTAAGATGAATAAGTTTGATATGAGAGTGTTCATATAACTAACCTCGGTTAACTACTGTTGAGCCAACATGGTGTACACGTTTGGGTACGATTACTTAAACCTAAATGAAGGTACATTTTATTTGTGTATAACAAGCTAAGTTCGATCTAATGGTTGAAAGATATTAGCTTGAGTCTAATCAGGTTTTCATCTAACGGTGAATATTGAATGCTTTGTTACCAAGGTAACTTAGATTGCAACCCCTGATTTGAAAACTATATAAAGGAGAACTATAGCAACTAGGAAACCTAATACTCACACCTCATGTGTGATACTAGTTGTATAAGCTAGAGTCGATTCTCCTTTAACCCTAGGTTTTTCACGAGAACCTGTAGGTTAACGACTTAAAGACTTCATTGGGATTGTGAAGCCAGACCCAACTATTTTCTCTGTAGTTGCATGTTCTGAGTTTACTTCTTCTATCGTGATTGAGTATTATCTTTGCTAAGATTTGCTTGAGATTTATCTCCGATAGGTAAGATTAAAAGTAGTCACAAACATCTTCGTCTCATCGTTTGTGATTCCACAATATCTTGTTTCGCTACCATACGATTAAGATTATTGCGAGGTGATTGATAATACTAGGATGTTCTTCGGGAATATAAGTCTGGTTTATCAATTGGTTCCTGTGCACCTTGATTTATCAAAAGACGAAACAATAATCGTAGCTATTTTTGTGGGAGACAGATTTATCTATTCCAATAGACTTTTTTGTGTGAGACAGATTTGTTTATCAAGTCTTCGACTTAAGGTCGTAGCAACTCTTTGTTGTGGGCGAGATTAGCTAAGGGAATCAAGTGCATAGTATCCTGCTGGGATCAGAGACGTAAGAACCACAACTATACCTTTAATCAATTTGAGATTGATTAGGGTTCAACTACAGTCCAGTCTGAAGTTCATTGGTAGCTAGTGTCTGTAGCGGCTTAATACGGTGTGGTGTTCAAAGCTGGACTAGATCCCGGGGTTTTTCTGCATTTGCGGTTTTCCTCGTTAACAAAATTCTGGTGTTTGTGTTATTTCTTTTCCGCATTATATTTTGTTATATAATTGAAATATTATAGGTTGTGCGTTGAATCGATCAATTGGGAAATCCAACCTTTGGTTGTTGATTGAAATTGATTGATCCTTGAACATTGGTCTTTGGTACCGTTCAAGTTACAGTAAAAACTCCATATATTAATAGTCTTGGGACTTCGCAAAATTATTTATATATGGAGTTTATTAATATATGGAGGTATACCAAGAGAAGTGTTTTTTTTTTTTTTTTTGCCAACTCAAAGTATGTGGATATGGATGTCTTCTTTAATCATCCAAATGAGCAACAAGTCGTATATGCTTTATTCGAAGAACGATGGAATTATATTAGATAAGAAGAGTAGGGAGATAATCCTGATGATGATAGTACAGAGATACCAAATATTTCAATCCAAGAAGCTTTAAACATGCTCGACAAGTTGTAAATGTTTTGGCTTCATCAATAAGGTGTTCATAGTGATGAGGTGTTACGCATCCGCAAATCAAAAGATACGATAAGAATCCAAAAAGTTACATCATTTTCTCAAACAACTATAAATAATCATTTTGTTTCATCTTAAATTTTAATGTAACAAGATCTATAAGTTTCCAGTACTGACGATTATATTAATATATGGAGGTAAATTCCTTATGACGGGACTAGAAAAAGCTATTAATATTAAAATGTGGAGGTTATTACTATTTATAACTGGCCCAAGTTGGGACTTTGATTTTTTTATTAATATATAGAGTATCAATATATGGAGTTCTTACTGTATTTCTCTTATATTCAATCGGGCTCGCAAATTCCTATTTGTTGATTGCAGATTGAATTGGGAGTTAGAGATATAAAACTCTTTGATATACTTTTCTCTAGATTGAGTCTGACTGTCTAGTTGATTCTCTTGAAAGTATATTGGAGTTTGTCTATTCAGATTGCCAAACAAAATATTGGGTGTGGTTGTTGTACCTCCGTTTTTTCATCTATAAATACCTAATTTTGCATTTCTAGCAAACTATCCTAAGAGCCAGGCAAACTTCATTTCTTGTTGTTTCTGGTGGAGCCGTCTATTCAGAGAGGAAAGTATCCTAATTAGGTGAAATCTCTTACGACCGCTCGTTTAAAGACTTATGTGGGATCAAGAAGCTCTACGAGTACCATTGGTGGGAAACTAGATAATTGCAGTATTACTAGTTTTAGATTGATTTGATTGACTAACAATTGTTGAAACTTTGATTGCACCTAGTTTGTTTATTCTTGAGAATCTTCTCTTCTGATATAAGATTCACTCAAACTAGATCATAGTATCGACGGGATCTTTAGAACTGTTGTTAGATCTAAAGACATCTTGTGATAATCCATTGTTAACGGAAGAGATTCAAGTGGTGTTCTGCAGGTTATTGAAGATTAAAGAAGATTTGAAGACGAAGAAGATTTTTTATTAGTTTTCGTATCTTGTGAATTTTGTGCACAAACCTTGATCGACTGGGACCCAACTAGAATCGATTTATCTTTGATAGATCTGATTGATTATTGAGTGAGATCGACATTCTCTATAATTCCCTTTGAGTTTTATATTAATTGAGTGCGAATCTATACTTGACTATTTCGGTAGTTAAAGTTAAATTGATCTAATCAGACAAAAGAGTTTACTAGATTAAACGGAAGAGCCTTTGTCAATAAATCATCTATATCTTTAGAAAGATTGATTAGAGTGGTTACCAAACAGATTTTCCTTTGCTATTTGGTATACGATCCATAGGACTTGCTATTCACGTGCGTGACTTTAGAAGTCGAAGGCGCGGGGATACTGAGGGAACTAAGTAGCTAGGGGTAGTGGGCTTGGTTTCAACTATACGAAGTTGGTATTAGATTTTGTATAGCGGCTTAATTCTGAGAGTATTCAAAACTGGACTAGGTCCCGGGGTTTTTCTGCATTTGAGGTTTCCTCGTTAACAAAATCTTGATGTGTATTTTACTTTGATTTCCGCATTATAATTGTTTCTTATAATAAAGTAAAATATACTTGTACGTTAACTCCGTAAATACTTGATAGTGATCCTATAGATTTTGGTAATAACCAATTATCAAGTAATTGGTTCGTAACCCAAAACAATAAATGACTAACATGTTTCAGTAACCACTCTATTAATCTCCTAGATCAACAAGTTAATCAAACATATAGTTGAGTACAAAGGATTTTCCATTTGATAAATATAAACTCCTTTGTTAGTTGCAGTTCAACTAAGACAAAGATTACTGGAATAACCAATCTTAGTTTACTAATTATTCAAAGAGAAACAACTGGATGGATTCCCGGTCTATATAACAAGTCTGATGTCTATCTAAATAAACTGCTTGTATGGATCCCAATGAATCAAGTGTGCAAGAAATATCACAAATATTTGAATACCAAAAGGAAAGTCTTTTAATTTTTAATCTTCAAAGTACCTTCACAAACAACTTGATTCTCACTAATGACCGATCACACACAAAATGGAGTCCGTTAGAAATGGGTGATCACTAGTCCTATATTCAGATCTTGAATTAATAAGGTAAATCTAAAATCATCGATCCTTGAACTAGTTCGAGTAGCCTTATATCAGATAAGAAGGACCACAGAATAAAAAAAAAAAAACTAGATTTGAAAAGACGAGGGTACCCAATTACACCACAATCTTTTATTTATCAACCTATAAGTCCCTTACCGAATATGATCGTCTATGGACTGAGTCGAGACAATACAACGAATTCGGTTCACACTTCGTGTGATCGTCTATGGATACTAGATCAAGAAAATACAACAACAAGATCACTTGTATGATTGACTATGGATACAAGATCGAGACGATACGACAACAAAGTGTGCACTTGATAATAGGTTCGGTGATAGCCGAATATCTATAGGATTAATATCAACTATTACGGAATTAACGTAATAGTGCAATTTACTTTAATTATAATAAAACAATTATAATACAGAATATTAAAGTAAATGGCACAACAAGATTTTGTTAACGAGAAAACCGCAAATGCATAAAAAGCCGGGACCTAGTCCAGTTTTGAATACTCTCAGAATTAAGCCGCTATAAAAAATCTAATACCAACTTCGTATAGTTAAGACCCAACAGACTACCTCTAGCTACTTAGTTTCGTCAGTATCCATGCGCCTTTGACTTCTAGAGTCACGCACGTGAATAGCAAGTCCTTTGGGTCGTATTCCAAACAGCAAAGGAAGAATCTGTTTGATAACCACTCTAATCAATCTTGCTAGAAGATATTAATGAGTCGTTAACAAAGGCTCTTATGTTTAATCTAATAAAATCCTTTGTCTGGTTAGATCAATCTATCTTTTGATTACCAAAATATCAAATTCTAGATTCGCAATCAATCAATATAGATCTCAAAAAGAGACTATAGATAGATGCCGATCTCACGCAACTAATCAATCAAGTCTATCAAATATAAACCAATTCTAGTTGGATCCCAGTCGATCAAGGTCTGTGCACTAAACCACAAGATACAAAAACTAATAAGAATTCTTCTTCGTCTTCAAATCTTCTATTGCCTCCAATAACCTACATAACAACACTTGAATCCTCTTGTGATCAATCACGCACAGAACGGAGTCTGTTAACAATGGATTATCACAAGATGTCTTTAGATCCCAAGATGGTTTTAAAGATCTCGTCAATTCTTTGATCTAGTTTGAGTGAGCCTTATATCAGAAGAGAAGGTTCTCAAGAATAAACAAACTAGGTGCAATCAAAGTTTCAACAACCGTTAGTCAATCAAATCAATAATCGAAAACTAATAACACTGCAATTATCTAGTTTCCCACCAACAGTACTCGTAGAGCTTATTGATCCCACAGAAGTCTTTAAAAGAGCTGTCGTAAGAGATTTCGCCTAATTAGGGTACTTTCCTGTCCGGATAGACGGCTCCACCAGAAACAACAAGAAATGAAGTTTGCCTGTCTCTTAGGATAGTTAGCAAGAAATGCAACCTCAAGTATTTATAGACCAAGATTGTTTGGACAACAAAGAAATTCCAAAACCGGAAATATTCTCAAGATATGCATTAAAGTACCTAATTTCGGTTTTCCTATTTCCAATTAATGTTAACCAATATTTACGAAAACTCTCACGAAAAAACTTTATTATTAGTCTAGCACATTAACTAATAATATTTTCCAGAGGTATTAAAACATATATGATGAAAATCATAATTAAATTTTTTTCAATATTTCGGACCAGGGATCACTTTGAGCATCAAGGAATATCTTTGAAAAATAAATGATAGGATTTATGTACATGTTCAAATATGTCGACATCTAGAAGTCTCTTAGAAAAACCTAATTCCCAGCTTCACACAAAACTTACAAAGATATGTGAATATTGGAATCTCGGTTTTGCTTCTTGGGATCGGTTGTACCAACCTCACAATGTAAGTTGTGATCGATTATACCATGTTTCCCAAACCAGGTTGTGACCGGATACACCTTGCTTCATAGAGGTAGATTGTGATCGGTTACACCTTACTTCCTGAGTTAGCTTGTGACCAGTTACACCTTGTTTCCAAAAGGTAGCTTGTGATCAATTACAACTAACTTCCCAATTCATCTTGTGACCGGTTATACCTTGGTTCCCAAAGTAACTAATGAATAGTTACAAATTGCATTCCAATATAGCTTGTGATCGGTTACAACTAGATTTACAATGAAGCTCATGACCGATTGCAACAAACTATATTATATAGGCTATGACCGGTTATACCATAAATCTCAACAAGTTAAGATAGGTTCTATCAAAGTCATATTCCATTGGTCATCCAAAAGATATTCAAAGAATAGCAAGACCAATCATGATTTCCCTTTCGATAATGAAAACAAGTTTATACATCTACTTCCTTAAACTCATGTAAAGATACATAGTTTTCTAGGATGAAATCATAGCTATATAATGCACACATAATCAAATAATATATACAATAGATTATGTCGATGTCGTACTTACGAAGTTCCAAAAGATAAGCGTTCATACGTCGTAATATGTTTTCCTTAAACCTTTGATCATACTATTATGACGAAGTCAGATCACTAGAGTATTATATACAATATATACAGCTTCGCATGTTATGTTTTCAATATAGCACGGCTTGAAAGATACATTAGGAATGGAAACAAGATCAAGTCAATATTACTAACCTCAAGTGGAAGGATGATGTCGTCGTTGTAGTCGTTACTTATTCACATTCTTCAGGTCTTCGGAGTAATACTTGTATGTATCAACAATCCTAGACTTTCTAGTTTTAACCTAAACGAAGTTGACTCTAGTATTTAATCAAGCGACTCTAGATGAGTTTTGGTACTAAAATATGACAACCAAACTTGACATACCAACGCTTGGTGATTTCAACCGAGCTATGCTCTAACAGCGGCCAAGTTGGCTTGGAAACTTGTCTTGCCTACTTATTCTGGAAGCTTGGCGATGACCATGTGTAGTTGGTGTTGGCACTTTGTTAGTACCTTGGATAACATTTTCAAGGAATTCAGTCGTGGAAGTTCTGCGACTTGAAGTGATGTTTAATATAACTTTGTACTAAATAATATATATCTAATAGTATTTTCATCCAAGAATGGCATAAAAGTTCATTATGAATATTTGTCATTCGTATCATCAGTGTGTACTGATTAATACATGACAGTCGCACATAAGATAACGAGAGTTCAGCCGAGTGAAGATATGAAACTTTGCAGGCGTATACATATATAAGAGAGCTACAGGTAACAGGATTAATGTAGCCATTAATTGGATATGTATTCTCAATTTTCTTGCGGAATATGATGTGGCAGTACGAATCCAAAATTCTGATGCCGGGTCAGGAATTTATACATATTTATAAACATATATAGAATACTGAGAGTTCAGCCATGGAAGTTCTGCGACTTGAGGTGATGTTTAATACAACTTTGTATTAATAGTACTTTCATCCAAGGATGGCATAAAATCTCATTCTGAATATCTGTCATTCGTATAATTAGTGTTTGTGATTAATACATGACAGTTTGTATTGTCGTACATAAAATAATGAGAGTTCAGCCGAGTGAAGCTCTGAAACTTTGCAGGTGTATACATATATAAGAGAGTTACATGATTAATATAGGCATTAATTGGATATGTATTCTCAATTCTCTTGCGGAATATAATGTGGCAGTACGAATCCAAAATTCTGGTGTCGGGTAAGGAATTTACACATATTTATAAACATATATAAAATACTAAGAGTTCAGTTGGGTGAAGCCCTAACATATATAAACTTATAGATATGTCTTTGATGCAGATTCAAAGATGATTTTACAAGTTTTTCCCTTGTCAAAAAACCACCATCAACATTCTTCAAATACAAAAAAGGGGAGTAAATGGTCATAATACCAAGTCCACCTACTTCCACGACAACAGATTTTGGGTGATGCACCATAGTGGGATTTTACAATTCTTGGTCATCTTATTAAATGGCGCATCTTTGAACATTTGTTATGCAAATAATCGTTATTATTTGTAACCTATTTACCTTTTTTGTTGTTCTTTCTTTTTCCTTTATTACACTTTCATTACTCCTGGTAATTTTTTTTCTTTTCTTATTAAATAAAAAAATATAAAATTTGTCCCTTGTTACAAAGGAATAAAGCACAGTCGACATATTGTTCGACACTGGTATCTTAACTCTTGACCGTGTGCACAAATTGCTCAAATTTATCCATTATCTGTAAAGTTAAGCTTAAGTGACTTCGTGGCACTATAAAAAAATTCTTTTCTTTTTTCATCAGTTTTTGGGTTACTAATTCAAGGGACCGTTTATTCTTTTCCCATAATTCCTTCGATGGAGACTAAATTTTTTTCAACAGTACTATATATCTCCCACTATCTTTAGCCATTACTTTTCCCGTGATATAGCACCAATCTAAAGCCTTAATCGGGAAAATGGTGAATCCTTAGGAACCCCTGTTGGATCTAGACTGTACAATATGAACCAATATGCTTACGACAGGTCACCCAGTAAAGAAGCGAAAGAGACAGTTGGTAATAATAAGCATTTTGGATTCTATTTATACATGATTTGTGCGCCATCAAAATATTTTAGTACATACAAGCACTGAGCTTTTGTCGAGTTATTTTTCTTCCACATAAATACAAGGAAGGTAACTTTGCAGCATACATTCTCGCTAAGAAAGCTACAAATGAAATGTTGCAATGTACTTGGTTACATCGGCCTCCTAGTTTATTGATTGATGCTCTGAATTCTGATGTAATAGGGAGGGCCTTCCCCAGGTTTGTAAGGCCATGTTAGTTTTTCTGTTTAATGAGTTTCGTTTACCAAAAAAATAAGATAATTAAAGAATATTTTAGGACATATGTACAACGTACTGCTCAAAGTGACAAGAAAATACAAGCAATCATAGTGACAAGAAAATACAAGCACTGACCGTATCTTCTTGGTCATTTATCATAGTAGAAGTGGACACTAACAACACTAAAACCTGTAACAGGAAATTTCACAACCATATGAAGGGTATTTTTCACGTTAGAATGCCGAGGAAAATTATTTTACTGACCATTTTCACAAGAGTACTTGTGATATACCAGAAAATTATGCCTCCGGAGCTATGCCCATCAGGCTGAAACTGCAAGTTGTACAAAGGTAGATTCCTCCTCAAGATGACTAAACCCTATTTCTGTATTCAGCGAGAACGAATCAATAGTAACCACCAGGAAATATAACTTTTTATCATTCATATTCAGACGAATCATGCCTAGAAAACTACTATTATTAGGGGCAATCAAATGCCTTAACCAGAGTCCTCCTTGCATGACTACGACTTATCCATCGACGCATCTTTCAAAACTTCACCTCTTACCAGAAAATACCCGAGTTTCCGAATCGTAAAACTTCACCTCTTACCCCTTTCTACTAAGGGAAAATACCCGTTGATTTTCCTTTTCAAGCATGCTTGCAAGCATGACGTCTTAAACCTCATTTCCATACGTAGCTCATCACCATTCTAACTACCCTTTTTCTACTAAGGGTGCAATCTCTAAAGGCTAACACTTATACATTTTGCATGCATTATTGACTTCCGAGTCCTGTATAAGCATAGGGCAAGCCTTGGACTTGCATATAGGCCATTAAATTTCTATTTCCAAGTTTCTTACTTTGCTCGGCATTGCTGAAAGCATGCACTAATCTTGCTCATGCCAAGGGTGCATCACTCAGGCTCATGTCATACTTTCCTTGCATCATCAATGTGATGCAAGTGACGTATGCAAGCTCCACTAGCTTGCTTACCGGTTTAGCTTCCTTTCCAGGCCATGCCCAATTTGTAATTGATGCACTCCAACATGGAATAACTTGATATGAAGTATGCACATCAAAGAATCAACTGCGACTAGCTCATGAAGTATGTAAACAATCATCTCTTGCTTCGCATTGTCGAGCCTATATGACATGAGTTACCAAAATTTTGCAATCATATCCTAATTAGATGACATAAAAGAGAAAGTGTTGGACCACAAATACTGCAACTCATTGTTGCTGCTTATGCATCACGAAGACCTCACTCGAGTAAGAAACGCGTCGATATTGCTTAACATGCCAATCTTTGTATCTTAAAGATGCACCTCTGCCTAATGCACATTCAACCAAAACCCCTTCGTGATATATGTCTTATTGACATTTGGACAAGTAAAAAAAGGGGCGTAGATGGTCAACAAATTTCGGGTGATGCACCATAGTGGTGCATTTACAGTTCTCGGTAAATGCTTGATGTATTTTCACTCAACTTGTGAAATCCCTGAAATCAACAACACAAGCTTGAGATGAAGCTTCATCTTATTAAATGACGCATCTTTGAGCATGCGTTATGTAAAGAATTCTTATCATTTGTAACCTATTTACCTTTTTTTTTTTTTTTTTTTTTTCCTTTCTTACGCTTTCATTACTCGTGGTAATCTTTTATTTATTTTTTAGCCTTTCTTATTAAAAAGAAAAACAGAAAATTTGTCCCTTGTTACAAAGGAATAAAACACAATTGAATGCTTCAAAAGAAAAATAAAAGAAAATATAACTGTTGATGGTGGATTTTCATTTAAGGTTAAAATTGTAAAAACCAAAAAATCATGCGCTGACATCTTGTAAAAGATAAAGCCATTAATAAGTGTTGGATACTCCTTCACTTTACTAATTCACGTAGAATGGAGCATGTGGCAACAATCCCATTATGTGAATACACGAAATTCATCCGAGGTTGGAGCATGTAGCAACAATCCCATATACCCCAGTGAATTTCTAGCATTATTAATTAATGCGCAATCATCCTTGTATTTCTGTACTCATTATCGGTGCGGCATGACGATCGAGTGTTGCTCTTACTGAGCAACACGAACCTCCAAGCATTATAATGAAACCATGTACGAAATACCCGTCTGGCCGACTCTCGGTGTGTTATACTAGCCCGATTGAGCCCCTCTCGGTGTGTTATACTAGCCCAGTTGAGCCACTCTCGGTGTGTTATACTATCCCGATTGAGCATCCTGACTGACCAGTATCGTCCGGATATGATCACAATCATCCAACTCCACAAGCATGATTGGATGACCCGATCAATTCCATCACCCCCAAGCGTGTATGGAATATCCACTGCCGAACCAACGCGGACCCCGCATGGTCGGCCTTCCCCAAAAAATTGGCCTAGCTTGCCAAAAATGTCCAAACCAGAGCAGTATGGACGGAAAACCCTAAATTAGGGTTTGCGGCATATTACATGTGTCGCAAAACAATCTCAACCATCCATTTTCGCAGGTATAGATGGAGGGTGTAGATGTAGATTCAAAGGGCCCAGAGCATGTCAACACAATCACCGTGGGCTCCGCCTACATACCGACCAACCATGGTCAGGACCAACCATGGTTGGTTATCCCAATTAACGCCGAATAAAGCATTGACGCACGGCCTTGAAACCCAAAATTAGGGTTTTGAGCATCACGAGCGTCCATCTTCTCCGGCACGAATGGAGGGTCCAAGATTAGATTAGTATCAACTTTCTGAATAACGCAGTTGTTCAACTTAGCATTACATGCTACCTTTCGTGGATCCACGATCCACATATTCCACCAACGATCAATCATGTCACAAAGAGTTAATTGGTCGAATTAGGGGATACATACACCATGGGGTATTGGTATGGCGGTTTTGTAGTTTCGATCCACGAAATCCCACAACACACCCCTCATCATATCTTGATAATAATTTCTAGATCTAAACTTATTTGATATGAAAATAAAGATAAAAATCCTAAAATTATAAATGGAGACACAAGAATTTACGTGGTTCGATCAATTTGATCTACATCCACGGGGTAGGATTTTTCACTATGATTATTTAAATTACATAAGTATTACATTGGGACTCCATTAATGAGTATTTGGAGCTCTAAGTCTAGTTTTAGGGGAAGAAGATGATAAAGAAAAATAATAATCTCTCTCTCAAAAATAATAATCTCTCTCTCTTACAAAAATTATCCCCCCCCTTTCTCTCTCCTGCTCTCCTTTTTATATAGGATATTACATAGTAGATGACAGCTCATGTACAACTAATATTTTCCTTAATTTCGGATTTACCTTGCGACATTTCGCAGGTCTACAAATGTTAGTCTTCGCAAGTCTTCTTGACTCTTCGCAGAATCGTCTCACCTTTCTCATATTTAAGCTAATGTCATTTGTTGCGTCGTTTCTAATATTTCTTCTGCGATATTATTATGTTGTGTCGTTAATAATTCGCGAGTGAAGGTTGCTGCGATATTCTGCTCCTACAGGTTTACATCGTGCAACGCGCCATCACAAGAACATGTTAGGAAGTTATGGACGGTTAGTGATGACAGGAGAAGTGGGCAAGACTGATCGTGTAGCACCGACACACAACTCCACTACTCCATCACTCCACTTCCTCCACTTCCCACGAGAGACGTGAATAAGGCTCAATGACTTGTATAAATAGGTTCTCCTCCCTATTTCCACCAACAGAGCAAGTCCAGACAAAAAAAAAATAGAAACCAAGTGTTAATACAAAACACCGGAATCGATAGCTTGCATCCTGTAAGCTTGGTTCAGCTTTCTCATTACAAGTCATAAGCAAGTCAACACCTTCACAATCTCAACACCTTCTTCGCTTCCCTCCCTAAGATCAACCCCATCTCCTTCTCTTTGTGACCGAAACAAGTCCGGGCACGACCATTTCTTGGTTTAGGCCGGACTTGCCTGATTGATTTCCGAATCTACAAGCACTCACCGCAGATGCATTTGTTTAGGGTTTAGATTCATTCTTCATCCACACACCCCAAATTACCAAAACCGGCAGGAATAGTTTTCACCCATAAACAATAACACAATTACCATGTTATTTGAGTTGGTATCTTAGCTCTTGACTGTATGCACAAATTGCTTTAATTTACGCATTAGCTGTAATAGTTAACTTAAATGACTTCATGTCCCCGATAATAAAATTCTTTTCGTTTATAACATCATTTTCTAGGTTACTGAATCAAGGGACTGGCTATTTTTCCCTTGCAAAAGGGTTTCTCCCGTAGCTCCTTTGATGCAGACTAGAATTTTTTGGTAATGCTACATATCTCCCACTATCTTAACCCATTGCTTTTCCTCGTGATGTGGCACCAATCTAAAGCCTTAATCAGAAAAAAAGTGAATCCGTAGGAACCCGCGGTGGATCCTGGACCGTATGACATGAACCAATATGTTCACCACGCGTCACGCGACAGAGAAGTGAGGGAAGACAATGGGTTATCAAAAGCATTTGGATTCTTTTTAATGGAAATTTAATAAATACTTTTTCTTTTAATGGACTTCACAAATACCCTTATCCATCAATAATTATACCCGCATCTTCGAAAATGTAATTCATTTAATTTTGAATCCTATAAATACCTTTTCTATATTAATAAAGATTTAGATGAAAATCGCCATTTCATTTATTATTTCACATGCTATTGGTGGTGAAGGCGGCGGTGACAGTAGATTTTGGTATCAACTTGTGTTGTTGACACCAGATTTTAGTCTCAACTTGGGCTGTTGACACCGTAATATGGACTTAATTAATTTCTGAGTTTTCAATTTGGTAACAACTTGGATTGTTGACACCAGATATGATATCAACTTTGGTTGTTGATACCAAAATCTGGTGTCAACTTCGGTTGTTGATACAAAAATCTGGACCTAACTTATTTCTGAATTTTCAATTTTGTTATCAACTTGCCGGTGACAGCGCAACGGCGATGGAGTTGGAGGCGACGGTGGTGGTGGTGAACTCTTGTTGGCGGTGACGGTGACGGTGACGGTGAGTTGTGGTGGAGTGGTGATAGTGGAATGTTGGAGGTGGTGGAGTGATTGAGAAATAAAATTATTATTATTATTATTAGCAAAAACAAAATAGGTGTATTGCATATCGGTAGCAGGTAGCCTAGCAACAAGCTGGGCACCTACACCTTTTTGAATAACGATACCAAGTCTATGAAAAAGTGAGTTACAACACTTATAATTAGCATCACGACTAAGGAGACAGTTTCGTAACCTCTTCAAGAATGCAATCATTTCATCGCCCAATTCACCCAACGTAGAAAAAGCTAGCACTTGGAACCCATATCCATGCGCCGAACAAGTCTCCATATATTTGTTACGTTTCCGAGTGACTGCCATAGAAATAATTCGGCCTGGTGTGAACACTTGAGTGCTGGCAGTAGTGAAGGGTGAAACACCTGTAACGTCCATGCATACGTCTTTCCCGTTCTCCCAATTGAGGATAAGGATATCTGCGGGTCGGAGGGCAACTGCTGTGGATGACGAAAAGCCTAAAGGGACTTCTTTACGTGCAACTACACCGCCCTTGTAGCATATATCTGCAAGGACATCTTTCACCATGTCGTGTCTAAATTTTTGCCCAACTTCTCCGGCACAGTGAATTGCATGGTCTCCAAAAATATCCATATTTCTATTGCAGCATGGGCATGTTCCACCTTCGTTGAAAATAGGTATGCCGAAGCGATACATGAGCACTGATCGGAACTGTCTGGGGCCAATAGATTGGTTGAGACCATGGATAGGGATAGCCTTAAGAAAGTCCATCGCATGCGGTAGTCGGTTGCTATGCCAGAGAGTAGAGTCACGCTGTGCTAGCGAGAAGCTAGTGGGAATATTTTCCTTCACAACACCAAAGTAGATGACTGCCAATTTCTTCATAAACTGGGGGACAGTATTGTAGGATCAGAATATCGCAACACCAACGCCCTTGCGAAATCCATAAACGACACATTGCAAAGACATCGCAGACGAGTAATATAAATGACGCAACGGATGACGACAACCAGAACACGAGAAAGACGTGAAGACCTAGCGAGATTTAGAAGTGTTGCGAGGTTTTACATTTGTACACTTGCGAGAATATCGCAAGTCAGATCCGAAAATAAGGGATAACTTAGCTGTCATCCATTATGTAATATCCTATATAAAGAGCCGAATAAGCTTATGAAAGGGAGAGATCTTTTTAGAGACTGGAGAGAAATTTTAGAGGAGAGAGAAAGTCTAGAGTAGCAATAACATTCTTGATTTCACTTCCTTCTTGTAAAATTTCTAACTCAATTAATAAAGAGATTGATTATTGATCTTAAATATGTGTTAGATATTATGAATTCTTGTGAGGTGTGTATTGTAGGATTTCCTGCAATTACATATGGCGCTAGAAACAGGGAATGAAGATTAAAGATTGGAGATTGTTGTTAAAATTGTTCAAATTAAGAAGATGATTGATAAATTGGTTAAAGTAGAGAAAATCAAAATCAAAGAACGTAATAGAAAGTTAGAATGTAGTTTGATTACAAAAACAATGATTAATGAATTTCATGAAAATATAAGAGGGAGAATACATAAACGAGATTTTGAAGGAAAGAAAATCGTAACAACGGAGAAAGCGTCACCTATGAAAGAATGGGAAAAACAGAGGATTACATTCACATCAGCAGAGATATCAAGATAAAGTTTAAACCACACGTCTCATTTGGTAATCACAGTAACCACACGGAAAGAAAAAGAAAAAGAAAAATCAGCAAAAATTATGGAAGAATGGGCAGAAATGAACTCTAGTTGATACGGGAGTTCGGCGAATATAATCTTTTACCATGCATACAGAGGGATGGGATATAAAGATGAAGAGATGTCTCCTTCAACTTATCATATTCATGGCTTTGGTGAATCTATAACAAAACCAAAAGGAGAAATAGAGGTGCGAATTTTGCTGGGAGATATTGAGACACAAACGGCATTATGCGTAGTGGATATGGAATCACCATACAACATGTTGTTGGGAAGGCCATGGATTCATGCAATTAAAGCCGTAGCATCAACATTACATCAATTCATTAAATTTCCTATGCCAAGTGGGATTGGTGAAATTAAAGGGGAAACCGATAAAGCGAAATTATGCTATCAAATTGAAGTAAAACAATATGAAGGACGTGCAAAGAAGCGAAAAGATCGCAGAAAATTGGCGAAGGAAGCAAAGAAAGAAGAGGAGTTTAGAGCTTATATGATAAGAGCAGAGGAAGGAAAAGGGATACCTAGCGAAATTTGGGAAGAAGGAACTGAGCCTGCGAAGGAGATAAAAGAACCTACACCTATGGGAGAACCTAAGGCCAGTTACACTGCGGCAGCACCAACAAAGGAAGTGAATGTTGGGACCGAAGAAGAACATACTAAAAATTGGAACCAAGATGGAAGCAGATGAAGAAGAAAAAACTATTGCTCTGTTGCGAGAATTTAAGGATATTTTCGCATGGAACATGGATGAGGTGCATGGAAATTGACAAAAAATATAAGGCCTTTCAAACAAAGAATCAGAAAAATCGCGACAACGTATCATCCTCAAATAGAAGAAGAATTATAGAAGATGCTTGATGCAGGGATTATAAGACAAGCAAAATATCCAGAGTGGATAGCAAATATGGTCGTAGTACCAAAGAAGAAGAAAGGGATAAGAATTTGTATAGATTTTACTTGATTTGAATAAAGCTTGTCCGAAGGATAGTTTTCCATTACCTGATATTCCACAAATGGTCGAATCAAGCAGGAAATGATAGAATATCTTCTCTAGACGGGATATAAAGGGTACAATCAAATTCCTCTCGCTGAAGAAGATTAGGAGCATACTGCTTTTTTCGCTCCCAGAGGGTTATATTGTTACACAAAAATGCCATTTGGTTTGCGAAATGCTGGAGCAACATACCAAAGGATCGTAGAAAAGGTATTTGCGAAGTGGATACACAAAACATTGGAAGTATATGTAGATGATATGCTAATAAAAAGTAAAGAAGCAAAAAATCATGTCCAAGATCTCGGGAGAAATTTTTGAGCAAATGAGACATTTTAACATCAAGGTAAATCCAGAAAAATGTATTTTTGGGGTGGCATCGGGAAAATTTTTAGGTTATATTGTATCCAAAGAAGGAATACAAGTTGATACAGAGAAAGTACAAGCAGTTTGCGATATGCCAACACCGCGACGGTAAAAGATGTACAAAAGTTAAATGGACTCTTAGCTTCATTTGGGAAGATTCATTTCGCGATCATCGAGATAAGTGTAAGCATTTCTTCAATATACTCAAAAAGGGGACGAAGTTTAGATGGACAGACGATTGCAGAAAGCTTTTCAAGGAATAAAAGAACATCTGACGAACATATCTATTTCGCAAAAGGCAGAACCGGGAGAAAAATTATTAATCATCTTGCGACAACTTCGCATGCATTAAGTGTTGTCTTATTGCGAGTAGATGCAAGAGTTGAAAAACCAATCTATTACATCAGCAAAACATTCAATGCAACAAAGAGAAATTATTCAAAGATTGAAAAACTAATTTTGGCATTAGTTTATGCAAAGATTTAAACTTCGAATATACTTTCAAAGCATGAAATAAGGGTCTTGACAAAAATACCAATCGAGTCAGTAATGAAAAATTCAAAAATATCAGGTAGAGTCGAGAGATGGAATGCACAGATATGACATTTCAAAATCAAATATGAAATACTATCTTCACCAAAATCGCAAGTTCTTGCAGACTTCTTAGCAGAATTTCCTTTAGAAGATGATGAAGCAGTGGAAGAAATGATGGATATAGAAGAAGAACATGGGAATCCAAGAGATCTCATTAATGAGCCAGATAGATGAGAAATATTGGTGGATGGATCAACAAATGGGGAAGGTGATGGAGTTGGAATTGTTTTGATTTCGCCAGAGGCCAACAAAATGGCTTTTTCCTTCAGATTGGAGTTTGCATCCACCAATAATGAGACAGAATATGAGGCTGTGATACATGCCCTGAAGTTCGCAATAGAAATGAAGTTGGAAAATGTAAAATTACCAAAGAACTCATGACTAGTCATTTGTCAAATAAAAGGAGAATACACTACAAATGAGTCATCCATGAAGAAATACAAAAAACTTGTTGAGGAATTATCAGCGAGAATCCCAAAATTAAATGGAGACATATATCAAGAAAAGATAACGAGACTTCAGATGCTTTTGCTTTTATCTCAAGTATGATGACGGACCCAGCTGCAAGATGCATAAAGATACAAACACTTTTATCACCATCAATCAATAAAGAAGAAGAAGAAGAGGTAGATGTAATGATAATAGAAGATGGAGAACAAATACCTAGTATTGAAGATTGGAGAGCGAACTTCATGCATACACAAAAGAGGAGAAACACCAAGAAATAGATTGGAGGCGCACAAATTAAAAAGCCGTGCAACAAATTATGAACTAAGGGATGGGATATTGTACCGAGATCTTTTAATGGACCTTCACTCGGATGTTTAACACGAAAAAAGGAGAAGAAGTACTAAAAATGTTACACAAATGGATCTTTGGCAATCACAAAGTGGGGAAAGATCTTTGGCATACAAGCAAAGATGCAAGGTTATTATGGCCATTTATGCATGAGGATGCGAAGCAAATATCAAGGCGTTATAAGACTGTCAAAGACACGGAAAGAAAATACATGCACCAGAGCACCATTAACATCTTCAACAAGTGTATGGCCTTTTTGGAAAATGGGGTTTAGACATTGTGGGACCATTTTTGCCGAACAGGCGAGAAGGTATCGATTGTCGTTATAGACTATTTCACAAAATGGGTGAAGTAAAGGCGAGACAACATATTCGCGATAAAGATGTTTTTACATTCATATTTGAGAATATCATCTGCAGATTTGGAATCCCCGTTACGCTTGGTGTCCGACAATGGGAAACAATTTGAGGGACAGAATATAGAACTGTTACTTAATGCATTTAAGATAAAATGTGGAAAGTCAACTCATTTGTACCCTCAGGCCAATGGACAGGCAGAAGCAACAAATAAAACAATCGCAGATATATTGAAGAAGAAATTAGAAGGACATAATAGAGCATGGTGTGAACAAGTGCATAATGCAGTATGGGCTTACAATACAACTAGGCGAGAAGCTACGGGAATGTCACCTTTCTGTTTAACATATGGAGTTGAGGCCGTACTACCAACAGAAGTTATTATTCCAACAACAAAGAAAGAAGCTTGGGAGAAAAATCTTAGTGCGGGTAATATTTTAATCAAACTAGATGAATTAGAAGAAAAAAGAGAAAGAGCTCTACGGTATATGGAGAATTACCAACGAAGATTAGCCGAGAATATAATAAACGTGTTAAGATACGTGCGAATTTCAACCGAGTAATTTGAAACTGAGAGAAACACCAAGATATCAGCGAGAAAGTGGTGGCAAGCTTGCGAAAAAATGGGATGGAACTTATATCATTAAGGAGATAGTTGGAACAGGGGCATATAGATTGATGGATCCTGAGGGTAAAGATATGAGCCACAGATTGGATAGACCATGGAATAGGTTATACTTGAAGAGATATTACCCATAAAAGATTGTGGGAAAAGATTAGACTGCGAAGTACTGTATGATTGAAGCGAAATGAATTTATATGAAAATTTTGCGAAAGAATCATTGCGAGATTGCACAAAATAAAGAAAGAACATGCGAAAATCTCACACATAAAATAACAAGAGATAATCAAAAATCAATGACATATCAGAAAGGGGCAAACCTGCTATGGCGTACACCCTAGTTCACGAAATCAAAATTTCGCAAGAGGCAAATGTAAGACCTAAAGTACGTCATAAAATGGGGTACCTATTAACATGGCTCAGGGAAAAGGTTACACCGCCCCTGGAACCTGAGTCATGGAGAATTGGGGTCAATAAAGCCCATCCAGGGGAGATACCTTGGATTTTCAATCTAAGCTAAGACTTAGGTTGGACGATCGAGGGTCTCTTCTAAGGAGTCAGCATATGACCAAGGCGCCGAGG
Source organism: Papaver armeniacum (assembly GCA_023531295.1). Lineage (NCBI taxonomy): Eukaryota > Viridiplantae > Streptophyta > Magnoliopsida > Ranunculales > Papaveraceae > Papaver > Papaver armeniacum. Next base: position 609,013 of record JAJJWW010018493.1, on the reverse strand, counting down.
TACACGGTTGAGCCAAGAGTGCCTCGGGCATTTGAAGTGTCTCGGCCATTCTTGGCAAGTCTCGGCATATGTTGTACTCGGCCCGAAGAAAACTCCACTTAGGGTGCAGTCTCATAACCATAAGCCCTATAGGCAAAAGGGATAAGAGGCTGCGAAAACAACTGGTTGTTGTTAAGACCGGATGGGGGAGCTAGCCTTGTATGGAAGAAGTACGCCTCCTTGAAGGGGCAACCAGGGAGATGATAAGGGCGGCACCCTCCATTAGGGAGCTGATAAGTGTCTTAAGACGCAAATGTCATGAGGCTTTATTTTCGCAAGAAAATTTAGACTTGTCATATTTGTGCGGCAATCCTGAAGAGGCAATAATACAAAAAATAAAGATAAGACGAGATCAATGGGTCAGTATATGAAAGTGTAAGGACGTACTGCGATTTCGTCGCAAGACGGCAATGTCATGGGGCTTTATTTTCGCATGGATTTTTAGGCCTGTCATATTGTCGCACCAAAACTATCTATCGCAGAGGCAACAATACTAAAGAAATGATAAGGCAAGATCAAGGGGTCATTACATGAAAGTGTAAAGACGTCCTGCGATTTTGTCGCAATGACAAGGGGTGGCACAATAAGACCTATAACTAGGAAGGCAAAATAAGACCACATGATTTAATAAAAGATTTATAAAAATTAATTATCATTTATGCAGGTCATCCCTCACAAGAAAGATAATGAGAGGCAGTATGGGAATTGTTCAACAATGGACATTATCTTTCTCGCAAATAAACACAATAATAAAAAAAAATAAAAAAAAATAAGCGCACCTCAGAGAGGACTGAAATACATCATATGCAAGAAGTTGTGTAGGTGAAGAGGTTCAAAGAAATAAAATTACAAAAGAAGTTCAACTCTCAACATCAACTTTTTCGCAAGAAGGAGATAATGAACATTCTTCATTAGTTTTTTCACTCTCGCTAGCTTTCTCGATCTCGCCAGCTTTCCCAGCTTCGCCAGTTCTTCCTTCATTTTGGTTTGTTTCAATTTATCCTCCATCTGGATTATTATCAACACCTTCATCATTTGGAAGAATTTCTTTTTCGTTTGCGAAATCTTCGCCACTTTCATAATAATAATCGCTGTCCGGAGTACTAGGGACTTCATCATCATCTACTTCCAAAGGCTCGATGGATACAGGGGAAAGAGATCTGGATAATAAAATTTCATTCACAATAACTTCAGCCCTAAGATGAACTTGTCGAAGAAGTGCCTTCTGATGATTCCTACTTTGGATATCTTTGGAGTAAGAGAGATAATCAAGTCTTCTTTCTGCCCGATCGCGAGAACGAGCAAGAGAAGTAGCAAGTAATGCATTTTCTTTACGAATCTTGGCATAGTTAGATTCCAAAGTAGAAATGGAGGAGCGAAGATCTTTCTCGGATTCTGCAAAAACAAAGAATAAAGAAAATCATATAGGCGAAAGATTCGCAAGGAAGAGGTAGTAAAAAGACTTAACAAAGGAAAAATGGTCGAGGCAGTCAAATTTCATGACTACCTTCCTTTTGCGAGATTAGATATTGAGTTAAAGCCAGGCAACTGTTCTCCAAGTGATCCATGGCATTGTCAAACTTATCACCAACCAAGCCTTTCAACCGAGATCGTAAATTTCTTTCATTAGAAATAAGTAAGGTGTTTTGCTTCGCAAGAGAGGAATAGGATTCTTCTAACTTGGAATATTGATCCTTGAGTTGACTTGTTTTTATGCTTAAAGCTATTCTACCTTGAATAAGTTTATCTCTCTCCGCAGAAGATGATTCTGCACTTCTTTGAGTTTATTTCTCAATGAGCAGAGAGATCGTTCTTGATCGTTGCATACTTTTTGGAAAATGCTAAGTGCTTGCGAAGAGATCGCCACCTTATTCAAAAGATCTCGTTTCTCCTGAGATAGGGTTTGATTCTCATCTGATAAAGTTTCCAACTCCAGATTAGCTTTAGTCAAAAAGTAAGAGAGGCGAGACAATTCATTACTTAGTAAATTTTGCTTTTGGACTAATTGAGCATTCTCCTTGGTAAGGTTATCTATTTGATCAACAAAATACGTATGAAGATTATCTAATTGGTTATATTGATCTATCCAAGCATCCCTATCCATGCGGGCTTCCTCGGCGACGGATTCAGATTGATATATCTCCATTTTTCGTTTCTGGTTTAGAGCTTAAAAGTGGAGTAGAAATTTCAAAAAAAAAAAAAAAAATCACCTTTTAGTTCCTCATTCTTCCTGCGAAGATTATCACGATCCAGCGAAACGTTTGAAGCTTTTGATTCTCAAGATGAAGAGTGTCACATTTCAAGGTCATAGCTTGGAGGTTATTTTTCAAAGCTTCAATTTCCTTCTCCAAAGATGTTTGCGAAACCATTCTATCAGAGCCAAAATATTTACTTACAACCTCGCAAACACCAAATTTGATAGGATCGGTGGAAGCTTTCTTGACATCATCGAGAAGAGCGGATAAAACCTTGAAAGCAATATCCATCCCTTCTAAATTTTCTTTAGTAAAAGAGAGAGATTCAGATGATGAAGCGATGATGGCAGAAGATGGGAGAGTTGAATCATCTTTCGCCATAGGTATGTCATCGGAAGACGAGATTTGATGAGGAGTAATGACCGGGGTTGAAGCAATGTTAAGAGAAGAGGCATGAACAGTAGAAGAAGAAAAGGTTTCATTCAGCAACAGGTTATTGTCGGGACTTTCATTTATAGAAATATTAGTTACAGGGGATGAATCTGCAGCGACATTTTCGCAAATAAGAAGAGGGGATTCGGCATGCGAAGATGTCACAGGAGGTGTTTTTTGAAAGTTTAAACAAAGGAAATGAAATAGCTGTTTCAACATTTTTAGGATGACGAGGTTTTTTGGGGGGCCTCTCGACATTTGCATCACCTACGAATTACAAATTATATAAGAAAACAGGCAACAATATTGTTATTAAAAGAATAAGTGTTTCTTAATACCTTGTTATTCGCAGGCTTCCTTTTTTCACAACGAATTTTTGCTGCGAACTCTTGGGAACATTAGGGTTCTAATTGTAAACTTGGTCTTTGGAAGTGTTTTTGCCGAAACAAAAGCAGATGGGAATTGTCTAAAGATGAACAACATCAAGTAAAATAATTTCGGGAGAAAATCAATTTTAAAGAAGAGCAAAGAGTTTCAAAGAAAATAAACAAACCTTGATGGCTCCATGGGAACGTAAAAGATGAAGAGGATTTATGAAAAGATAAAATGTTGAAAAAGTTTAAACAACAAAAAACAGATTTACAGATGAAGAAGACGAAGTAAAAGAAAGAAGACATTTTTACGATGGATCTCTTCTTAAATAGACAAAAATGATGACCGGTTAGCATTTAAAGTGCCGGTGAAAAAAGGGAAAATTTAACACGTGTAAACGGTTATGCTTAGTTTACGGAATCTTGTCGGCTGAAAGGAATGGACAAAAAGGCATTTTGAAAATATTAGTTCTCATGACATTCTCTCCTTCGCAGAGAAAACATGAGAAGAGGCAAGATGTAGGATCATAATATCGCAACACCAACGCCCTTGCGAAATCCATAAACGACACATTGCGAAGACATCGCAGACGAGTAATATAAATGACTCAACGGATGACGACAGCCAGAACACGAGAAATACGTGAAGACCTAGCGAGATTTAGAAGTGTTGAGAGGTTTTACATTTGTACACTTGCGAGAATATCGCAAGTCAGATCCGAAAATAAGTGATAACTTAGCTGTCATCCATTATGTAATATCCTATATAAAGAGCCGAATAATATTATGAAAGGGAAAGATCTTTTTAGAGAGTGGAGAGAAATTTTAGAGGAGAGAGAAAGTCTAGAGTAGCAATAACATTCTTGATTTCACTTCCTTCTTGTAAAATTTCTAACTCAATTAATAAAGAGATTGATTATTGATCTTAAATATGTGTTAGATATTATGAATTCTTGTGAGGTGTGTATTGTAGGGATTTCCCGCAATTACAAGTATCATTGATGTCGAAAGTGTTAGGGAGCCCACAAGACTGCATGAACGATTGCAATGCATCTTTGGTAGCTATGACAATCAACATATTTCAATTCGTTCAAATCAAAATATTGATTACATGTTCGCTACGAAATAACAAAAAAACATCGAAATATAAGATAATCAAGACCCTAATACAAATAAGGACAACAATTATTATTTTTTTTTTAAGAGATATTATATTATTACATGAAACTAGTTGGAAGCCTAACAAGCTAAGCTCCAACGACATACTACTACATTAATCGAACAAAGTTGTTGTGCTAACCTACCAACAGCCTCATGGGTAACCTAGCCAAGGAGCCGAAACGGCGGGAGGGGGCTGAGATTGTGTCACAAGGGGCAAACTAACACTACCTTCCATGTTAATTCCTGCAATATTACGCCATTGGGCCATTGGGGACTCGAACCTGGGACCTCCTGGAGCACATTAAACTTTGGGGAACGGGGATGACCAGCTGAGCTAGGTTATTATTATTATTATTATTATTATTATTATTATTATTATTATTATTATTATTATTATTATGTGTAGGGCTACGCCCATAGATGTGCTTATTAACTAGGGTTTGCTTTTCCATGTATATATATGTTATTGAGTCTATGTAATACTACCGATGCTAATCAATAGAAACTCTCTCGCCTCTTTTCCCTTCCCTACATTTCCACTACAAAACGTTATCACCACGATGCTCAACGCTGCTGCAAAGATTAACAAGAAAAAGAAAGAGGGCTATCAATTTTTTTTTTTTTTTTTTTCAATCGATCCTAAAAAAAAAAAAAAAAGCTAGATTAGATTTGGAAATGAAATCAATAATAAGTCGTAGAGGAGGGAGAGAATTTGAGGCAAATTCTACTGATCCAACTGAGCCGAAATCTCTGTCCCATTGGATTTGTGCTTCTGTTCCTGAAACGAATCGCAAACGGTATGCCTATTGTTCATCGCAAACGGTCAATGTTGTTATGGCTAGATTCGATGTCCTATTGCTAGATTAGAAAATTCATAGATTCAGTGAAACCATGATTGAATATATTTCAGATGATTGCCATGTGTGATGTCATTGGTTGATTTATTTGATGATATGTTTTAATTTATTTTATTAATCATGTATGATCCTTATACTATATCTCTGTTAAAACTATTTTATTAATCTTTGATCGTACTGTATGTGTGCGGCGGTTGAATATTCCGTCGCTTGGGATTCTGTTACGATCCTGGAAAAGAGGAGAAGGAAGAGCGGGTCCGGTCCATCCTACCCGGTCCGGTCCACCTCAACCTGGTCCGGTCCACCCGAATCCGGTCCGGTCCATCCCCTCGTTCCAGCTGTGGGCCTGTTTCGACCTGTTCCAGTTATGTGTCATATTCCGTTCTGTTCTCTATTTGCGGGCCGTGCGCGACATAGAGTGGGAACCAATACATGTACATGATATGAGGTATGTAACTATTGTCATTTGGACTTTTACATTTGTATTTTAAACGTGTCTAGTTCTGTTTTTTTTCTTAAGATGAGTGAGTGTTGATCTCGATCATTAAGAATTTTGTTCTTAATGTTATTTTGTTCTTTTGAATATGATATTGGCTATAGTTGAATGGTGTCTTTTGTACAATTAGTTGTACCAACTCGATTCTAATGTATTCATTTGAGGTTTAAAAGTACTTGAGAACCATTGTTGCATACATGATATTTTCTTCTTAAATTTGAATGTTCCATGGGATGTAATCCACTTGCTCGACTTTTACATGTATTCTATTTTTTTGTGGAAGAACTCACAAAAGGTGATATGTGTCAGAACATTTCCATTTCTCCACTTCACCCATCATACTAAAGAACCGGTATATGTTGAAGTATGACAACAAGAGAACTATCTTTAGTAATATATCCAACCTAAAGTAAGTGGTTGACATGTGTGGTGAGGTTCTCTTAGCCCGTTGAGATAAAGAAATTTCTCAAATTAAGCTAAATGTAGCAAAAATGAAAATGGAAAGAACCCAAAGTAATAAGGGTTAGAAGTAATGACTCATATAAAGCATGAGAAATGGGACATATATATAATGGGATGAAGCTAAAATGTAATTCTAGCTTCCATCATAAATGAAAAAAGTTGGAAATGCACATGGTCATAGGTATTGGTATATACAATGTAATGTGTGTATCATATTAGCAACCAATTTTCACATCAACTTTAATGGCAACAAGAAATTTGCCTAGCCAATTGACTATCTTATTCAGTTGAACTAGATCCAATGTCTGTACTTATGGAATGCAAACACGAGACATAAATTCTCTAAAGAACTTGAGATATATATTGGGTGAGACATAATATATATTCACTCTAAAGTACTTGAATTGAATCCCACTTTTATTACGTAATAAGGCCACACCACTTGTTAAAACTCTCAAGACCCAAGTGTCTAACTCATAATTGTTTTTCTTCCATTATCTTAAGGAATTTAAACTAGTTGTTGAACTACTTCCTTATAATATGACTACGATGATTGGATCATTGAGCGAAGCATTGTTCAAAATTTGTTTCCAAGATGAAACAAAGTCACAAAAGCTCTATATGTACTGAGAGCTAATCACCTGGTTAAATTCCAAATAAACCCATGAGAGTGGATATCATATGGAAACTCACAGTGATGAGAATGTAATTGATTGCATCATTTTAGAGAAACTAATGAGTCAATCTAGTGCAATGTAATTCACTATAATATTTGGATTATTGAATCCATATTGACTCCGACGATGAAATGTTGGAAACTGACTCATAAAGGCTTTGGGTATAACCATAAAGAAATTTTGGTTGTGACATGATGATTGTTTTGAAGAAATTCATACAAATATCGTTGTATTTGAGTGAACGAAAATGGGAAAAAGATTGACAGAATGCAAAGTGACGGCATATCTCTCAATAAGTGTTTTCTAAATTACTAGATGCACAACCCCCCTTCCTATTATGCTTTTAGGTAAAAAGCATATCACTCATTTTTACAAAGTCTTCAGTAAAACAGGATCGAGACCATCCTAAGATGCAAATGGTAAAAATTCCATATTACGAGAAAACAAGGTGAACTTTAGAAAACATTCATGCGGAAATGCGGACCATTAAAGTGACCGATGGATCTGGTGAATGTTTTGACATTTTGGACTAGTTATAGTTCCCCAAAAAAAAAAATGCGTTTGAGAACTCCTAGCACATATTACACAATGCAAAGTGTAAAGGCTAACCACCCTTGTTAATGCTAGAGAATTTACATCAAAAGGACTTGATGAATATTGCATGTTTAATAGGATCAATATAGAGCATCTTATACCCAATGGTCTCACAGAGGCTACCATCAAAGGTTACAGATGGTGTCTAAGGAATAGGTTATGCGTACCAACCTACCTTTTATTGCTTTGGGATATGCAATATTACGCGCATCTTTACTTAATTTTTGTAGAACCCAATATTAGTCAACCTTTTTACGTACACTAGTTTGGTAATCGAATTTAAGCCCGACGTTTGTGTTATTACGTATTTTTGGTTGCACTATATATGTGCCATTACGAGTCCACATCGTACTATGATGGGTCACGAAAATGATTAAGTAACTTTGTTGAATATTTACTCTCAACAATTATCCGCATTTTAAAACCTTTGGCAGAGATCTCTACCGCTAGATTTGCGGTTTGTCACTTTAGTGAGACAATCTTCCCGTCGTTAGGGGGAGATAAGAAAAAGTATTTTCTAAGGGAACGACAAGAATTGTCGTGGTGTGTTCCCACTGTGTAACATATTGATTCTTGTACTCCACAAATATAAATGTGAAGTGACAAAGAATAATCAATTTTCAGAATGTACACTGATGTCGCTAAAGTGACAAGATCACACATACCCGCTGCAAATATTCCTGCAAGGTTAGAAATCCTCAGTATGGGGTACACCATAGACTAAGGTGTTGCAACTACACTTGGTGGAAGTGTAGTTGAGGCCGTGGCTCCATAAAGGAAGATGGAGAGGCCACCAGGTTCGATCAAAGCTCACCTAGAAAGGAAGTAGATGAGTAAGGCACAACCTAATTTGTATCATTAATGAAAGCATCTCATTTGATTGTCTCTGACTATGTCCATGAATCAATACTGGAGGACGCTCCGAAGTTTTAAATGATTCTAGAGAACAATAAAATCCTGACGGATTTCGAGAATGCACATGAGTCAATGGAAGGATCATGCGTGCACAGTGATGATATAATCCATTATTAGTTGCTCCAGAAGTAGAGCACAATGAGATCGAACCATGCTTTATTTTGATTAATTTCAAATAAGTAGCTTATTTGGCCTACACAATCCAGGTAGAACTTAGTTCTTTGGCAAATATACAGGTATTTGGTGTGGTGGTGCTAACCAACCAAGTGTAAAGCCTATTGGACATACATAATTAATTTGTCATAAAGCATAATGAGAAGAAAGTAGTCTTAAAAGTACAAAGACTCGCCTTGTGGCGCGAGGTTTCTCACAAAGCCCTGGAATTGTTCTTTTGTAATGAACGTTATAAAGTTCTGCTACTTAGTTAGCTTAGTAATTTTCACAAGGACTTGAAATGCAAAGATATGTATGTGGTTGTTACATCTCTGAAAGAATCAAGAGATAGAAGATATTTACAAAAGTGCTTAATAGACTTTTGTTTCCCAAATCAAGTAACTCTAAACCACAGAGTGCGTTTACAATTAGGTAGAACGTTCACTTATAGATTGAAGCAATCAGGCGGAAGTGGTATACCCGTCTAAGTGGCTATTTGATTTGGAGGGGATAAACAAGTAAGTTATTTTTCCTTGCGTATTCACAAGAAAGTTCCTGATTTGGAATTGTAGCTATTTATGTCGATGGTACATACATGATGGGTACTCTTGATGTAATAAGAGACCTTAGAAGCTATTTAAAAATCCGAATTTGAGATGAA
>JAJJWW010018492.1:0-30094 GCA_023531295.1 Papaver armeniacum | reverse complement strand
GAATTCAAATCTAAGGCCTATTTAACCAAAGTAAGCGAATTTCTTTTTGGCAATCTTCTGCACAATAACCAACATTACTGTAACGATTTAGTGTCTTTTCGGAGAGAACTTCATAATTCGTTAGCAAATACGGTGTCTTTTAGGAACAACAACCAATCTTTTCTAATCTTCAAAAAAAAAAAAAAAAACAAACCAATCTTTTCTTTTTCGTCACGTGGCTAGCTGATATTGGCCCAAATCTCGGGATTGTTGTGGTTCTGCCATCAGCAAAATCATTCTCCTTTATAAGAATTGATTGATTGATTGATGATTTGCAGGAAAGATATGGAACAATGATCCAAGACTTACTTAACTGGTAGTGAAATAACCGTGAGAACTAATCAACTTTCTAAGCATACTTCGTTTGCTTTAAATTGTGCCATATGATAATTTGATTTCCTTGGAGCCTTTGCTTTTGATGTGTCAGCCCTAGATCCTCTTTAGATGAGACCAAACTCTGGAGATACATGTGAACTTTAGATATAAAACATTGGATGCAGACTGATAAATTTTGATTTGCATATAGAGTGGAAGACATCAAACAACTTGATTTACAAGAAGACAGCTATTTACAGCCCAAGGGTCTGTTATGGGCAAAATAGTCATTTGGAGGGCACGCGGACCCCGCATTAGTCACTGAGAACCCATCACCCGCTCGAGGTAGTTCTGGTAGCCCGGCCCACTGCTACTCACTGGTTAAATTCTAACCAATCAATTTCAGCATTCCCATTTTGAGAACCCTCCTCATCCTCCTGCAAAAAATGAGCATTTCATCTCGTACCAGATTGAAGCTAAAGCAAAGAGAAGAATCAAAGTCTCTGTTGTTAAATCTTCCTGAAGGGGTTCATGATGAGATCTTTCTAAAGGTACCATCAAAATCCATCTTGGTATCTAGGTGTGTATGTAAGTTTTTTCTATAATCTTCTTTCTAAACCTAATTTCATCAAAAATCATGTTAATCTTTCTATCCAGAGTAAGACCAGCAACCCCTAAACTCTTGTTTATTCGATCCTCTGGAAAGTAAACCCCCTATTATTAACTCTATACCTATAGATTTTCCTTCAATTTCATCATCATCATCACTATCATCGACGACACCATTATGCGGATGTGATGTTCTGACAAATTACCCATCTAAATCTGGAGAAATTTATTTTCTTGATTTTTTTGGGTACATGTAATGGCTTGATTTGCTCGAAGAATTCGTAGTATTGAATCTGTTGATACTGGTTTGAAAGGTATTTTGAAGTAAATTCTGTGTCCTGAACCCATTAACAAGGAATTTAAGGAATTTAAAAAGACTGAAAAGTGTTACGGCAAAGTTGCCTATGGATTTGGTTATGCTAGTAGTATTGATTACAAACTGGTAGTAATATCAATTTTGGTTGCCTCACAATTAATATTTATACACTGAGATCAGAGTCATGGACTAGTATTCAGGACACTGTCAAATTCGTTTCAGGATAGTAATGCATCTAAGGTGTATTTTTCAATGGATATCTTCATTGGTTAGGAATGTGTGACACTCACAGAACCTCCTCTGAAGTTATCTTCTCTATTGATATTAGCAATGAGATAGTGGTAAAATGCCCCGTTACCTGAAAATATTATGCCACCTACAGATTATCCCGGAGAAGTTTATAAAAATGTTCTGGGAGTGTGGGGAGACTGCATTGGTATAGCTTTTTCTGGATCAGTTAGGATTGATGTGTGGGTGATGCAGGAATATGGGTGAAGAATCTTGGATCAAAGGTGATTCCACAGCAACTACCATTGCCGCTAGAATCCTAATTTGGAGAGCCGCTATGGTGCTTTAACAATGGTGAAATTCTAATAGATAATGGTGGCAAGCAATTACTTTTATATGATCCAACAACTAAGAAAGATTTAGATCGGCGGTGGTCCTTGATATTACACTATGGGCAGTAGTCGAGAGAGTTATGTGGAGAGCATAGTCTCACTTGGCTCTGGTACTTATGTAGAGAAGCGGATCACAGATGAATCGTGAAGAATCATGAGTGAGAACAATTGAGGTAAAAAATATCACATCTTATGCATTTTATTATTATTTCAGTTGGTATATTATACAAATCGACTACAATTCCCACTTTAGTTATTCATCTTCACAACATTTTGGTGCTTTGTATGTTTGATTTTGAGTATGTGCGCACTGAGTGTATACTGTGGAACTTTTAGTAAAAGTTTTGCTTGTTGGTATCTTTTGGTGGGATGGCAGTGGGTGACTGACTTGAAACTTGTATGGGCTGCAACGATGTTCATTTGGGAGGCATTGCGATCAGCTCAAGAGCCTATAACTCCGAGGCCTTTTGTCCATTTCAATCTTCAGTGTCCTTTACAAATTACAATGCTTTAATATGAGGCCACCTTCTAAAGGTGATTTAGAAAATCATTTCTAGGTATAGAAAAGAGAGATGTTTCTACATATATTGACCACCTAAGAGGTGACGCTTATATGGAACTAGCTTTAGAAAAACATGTTGTTTGTCCCAGATGGTATGCCTTAGAAGAACTTGCCTAGGTACACATTATAGCAGATTAGCTTTGCCTAATGTGTGTGACCCACTAATAGCCTTATAGCATCTCTATTTTTCTAAACCCTGTATATTCTTGTTACTTATTATCTGTTGCTTTGATACGTAAGAAAACTTCCAGCAGTTTGTCTTCTCTCACTAATTATTGTCTCGCACTTCAGTGGAGATTTTTAATTGAATGTGACATTAGAGTTTACGTTCATGCTGGACATCAAAAATTTCATATGCTGGACATTAATGTTCTGACTTTCTCATTGTATGGTTTGCTTTTTGATTGCTATGGGAGAAATATCTATCGGTTTTCTTGTATGCTCCTATTTGTAACCTCGTACATTTAGCAATTTTTCTGCTTTAAGATTTACAAGATCAAAATTAAATGATGTGCGCACATGCTTGCTGTTGCATAGTTTAGTCAGTGCGATTCTTATAGCAAGTTGAAAACATTGTATAGCTGGGCTCTGAGCCCTTTTTTTTGTTTTGGTTCTGTTTTGTGTTTTGGTTTTGGGTTTCCCTGACCAAGCTATTATCAAAACCAAAAAAAATATTGAAACAAATTGTCACGGGTAAATGCAGTTTTAGTTAACCGACCTTCATCATGTGCTGGTTGATGTGAGTTGTTGCTTGAGTGAATCTCTGTACCTTGTTAATTAGTGAAATCTAAACTGTTTGCCTTTTTGCCATGTTTTATTTTCTTGCCTTATCTTTGACAATGATACATCGATCGCCAAGCCTTTGTCAGGGGCTGCGGTTGTGTTTTCTCGATGCTTCCCATTTTGGAACTTGATTTTGCAGAAGCTGTATGAGCCGTTTTTCTTTTATTTATAATTCGCAGGCAAGATGTAGAAGAACAGTGATCCATGGCTTACTTAGTCAGTGATGTCAATAACCCGATGCACTGACTAATTAACATAACTTCGTTTGCATTTAGTTGTGCTTTATGAGAATTTTGATTTCCTTGGAGTTATTGATTTTGATGTGTCAGCTCTAAAATCCTCTGTAAATTACACCAAACTCTGGAATATGTGAACTTTAGAAATAAAACATTGGACGCAGACTGACAAATTTTTTGTTTTGCAGAAGGGGGGAAGACATCAAGCGGCTAAATTTACCCAGAGAAGATAGCCATCTAATTGTTGCTAGGGAATATGTCTAAGGGACTGATATGGGCAACAGCGGAGGACTTGGCAAGGGATAGAGGCTCTAATACCGTCAGATGCTAAGAAGCCCCAATTCTCCAAAACTTCCCATGAACTTAGCTTCAAGATTGGCCAAGCAGAGGCTCGTGATATCTTCATGCTGGGCGCAGAAGAGGAATCCCTGTACAACATGGAGGACCTTATTGATACCAGAGAGTACGCTGTTTCCCTCTCAAGAAAAGGCGAAATTCCTGAATACATCCGATGAGCGCAGCACTGGACCTCTCTCATGCGTTTCTATGTACATAGTCTGCCAGTTTTTTATAGATTTTACACTGTTTATGTCAGATTCTGTAAAGAAAAACAGAAGAGAGGAATGTGAGTTTTAGCTGATGACTTGGAAATATTTTTCTGATGTTGATACTTTGTGGCACCTGTAATATGATGAAAGTAGGAACAATAACAAAAAATCGGAGTTGGGACTTTTGCTTTTTCTGTTTCATCATCATGCTTTTTTGGAAGGTAATTTCATGTAAGAGAAATTTAACAATAACAATTTCAGCAAATCAAACCAAGACACTATCCATTGTTGGATTGTTCGGGTACAATTGCATAGAAAAATGATATTGAGAATCAGCTGAGAACCAGATGTTTATGTTTCTTCCGCAGGCATACAGATATGGGCATCCATCTATCTGGACAAAATGCTGCAAGTAAAAATCAAAATGCAGAAATGTACTGTACAAAATGCAAGTAAAATCGAAATGCAGAAATGAACTGTCGGTTCAGTAATACTGACAGTAATGGATCTATCAACAATTTGAGTTGTTGATGGATCTTACAAGTGTCTTACGGTAACAGATGGGATTGCTCCTAAAGTAAATGGTCCGCAACGTAACATACTCCTACATAGATTTTTAATGATATTGGCCTTGTTTGGTAAAATTCCGGTTTAGTTATTTGTCTTCCACAACATTTTGACGTTTTCTATCGTTTTTCAATGCTTGATTTCATTTTGAGTACAGTGATTTTATACTGTGGAACATTCTGGAAAAATGTTTTGTAGAATGGGAGGTACTGCCATCACTCAGAGCCTACCACTCTGATAAAATCACAATGCCTACCCTTTAGTACATTTACTCTTCTAAGGGTGATTTAGAACCAAAATGTCTAGGTATAGAAAATTGAGCTGTTATACATATACTGACCACCTAATGGTGAAGCTTATACGGGACAAGCTTTAGAATATTATGTTTTTCTCCAGATAGTATGACTTAGAAGAACATGCCAAGGTACACATTAGCAGATTATGTTTTGTCCCATGGAGTCTGTCTGTATCAGGTATGTACATGAACCTGGCATAAATCAGGCAGCCAACCTTCTGACTCGAAGAAAAACTTCGTTCCACTAAAAAGAAAGCGAAAACTTCCCATGAACATAGCACCAGGATTGGCCAAGAAGGCCGGGGCTCATGCCATCTTCGTGCTGGGATCTAAGAGGAATCCCTGCACAACATTGAGGACCTTATTGATACACGCTGAGAACGCTCTTTCCTTCTAAATATATACATCCAATTATAGTGACACATTGGTTACTGAGCCTCTTTCCTTCAATTTTTTGTTAATGTTAAATGCTGTTGAAGGAACCAGAAGAGGAAATGTAGCTTTTATCCGATGACTTCAAAATATTTTTTGATCTTCATACTTTCGAGCAAATTTAATGTGAGTAGAATAAGAAAAATAACAACAGATTGGAGTTGGAACTTGTATCATATGGAGAAGGGTCACTGGAAGTTGCTTGGGAATGTGAAGATCAGTCGTTGTTATAGGGAGACTAACCGTGCTGTTGATAGTCTTGCTAGTCTGCATCCTAGCTCTAGCTTTGTTCGTCCGAGATCTGATCAGTTTAGTCAGGAGTTTCAAGTGATTCTGTAGGTATGAGTACAGGAAAGTGTATTTAAGCTAGCTGGCCGTTGAGCCCTTTTTTATTTAAACTCGTTTCACCAATAATCATCTCTTGGTTTGTTGAAGAGACAAGATAAACCAAGAGGTCGTTCGACCTAGTAAATCCTCATCAGTCAAAAAACTTTGTAAATGACTCTCCCTCACAACATCTTTAGCCAATCTATCAGCAGAATAATTGAATTCTCTGTATTATGGTTGAACTACGCAACACTAAAGAATTGTTTCATTTCTAAAATGTCTTGCACCAAGTTCCTCCTTGCTCAGTTGTTTTCAGCTTCAAGATTAGAGATACCCATCTCCACCGAATGTCCCAAAGTTCATCCAGGTTATCATCTATCTATATATATGCTTCCTGAAGTAAATTCTTGAGCATCATGCAATACATTGAAAAAAGATTCATTCACACTAAGCCCCTTATGGCACAACTGCGATTAATTTTATGGAGCAAATAAAAAAAAGATCAACTTGTTTCGATGTGTGCTAAAAAAAGATCGACTCTGCTGGGGATCGAACCCAGAGTCTCTGGTTTCGTAGACCAGCGCCTTATCCATTGGGCCACAGAGTCACTTTGGATTTCGTAATTTCTATTTGGAGCTCTTACTGGCCCAAGCTCAGAAGTCCTCTCATACCTAGTACTGCTTTATATATGGTCCATATAACTATGTATTGCGGCTGTATCTTGGGGCATGAAGATTGATGATTCTCGAAATGATACATGATGCAGACGCGCCTTCCGCAAAAGAGGGAAAAAAATGGAGGCAGAGCTAGAACTTGGTTCTGCTTGATATACAAGTAATACAAAAAAGTAACGTTAATATTAATTGAAGGCTAGGAAACCTGGAATTCTGTGTAAGATAGACATGGAGAAAGCTTTTGATAATGTTAATTAGGAAGCTTTGTTTACAATCTTACAGAAGCACGATTTTGGTGATAAATGGATCTCTTGGATCAAATGGTGTGTAACTTCTACTCATCTTTCTCTTCTTGTGAATGGTTGATCGACAGAGAGATTTAAACCAATTAAGGGTTTAAGGCAAGGAAACTCATTATCGCCGTACTTATTTCTATTGGTGGTTGAAATTCTCTCCAAATTAATAAATGATGCAGTTGAAAGAGGTCAGCTTTCCGGTTTCCAAGTGGTAGAGCACGACACTATTATTTCTCATCTTCAATTTGCGGACGACACTTTGATCTTTCTTGATGCTTCGGTGGAGGAAGTTAGACGTCTCTTTATCATTTTGGTTGTATTCGAAACTATTACTGGTTTGAAGCTGAATTTAGATAAGAGTACTATGATTAGTGTGGGAGCTGATGGGGAAATTGATGTTCTAGTTAGAGAGATAGGTTGCAAGATAGAAAAATTGCCGTTTATTTACCTTGGGATGCCGATTGAAGCACATTGGCAGAGCATGTCAGTTTGGGAACATGTTTTGATTAGAATGTAACAAAAGCTAGCGTCGTGGAAGAAAAGGCAACTTAATAAAGCAGGTAGATTAATTCTCATCAAGAGTTGTCTTGCAAGCTTACCAATTTATTACTTGTCTCTTTTTCATCTTCCAGTGAGTGTGGAAAAAAGAATGATTCGGATTATGCGCAATTTTTTGTTGGGAGTGGTGAAGGTAGACAAAAATTGGTGTGGGGTCTCTTGGAAGAAGCTTTGTGTTCAGAAGGTGAATGGGGGAACTTGAGGAGAATTAACCAATCACTGCTACTCAAGTGGATTTGGAGATTTTTGAGGACCAAAACAAGCCTTCGGAGGAAGTTAGTAAATGAAAAATTCACTCACAATAGTGAATTGCTAATCACCGATGTGGATAATAAGCCACGAGGAAGGAGTTTGTGGAAGAATGTTACTAACATGGTGACGATGGTCCAAAGTATGGCAACCTTCATGGTTAGAAATAGTAAGGGCATTCAATTTTGGAAGGATCGTTGGCTAGACAGAGGGAGATTGCAAAACTTGTTTCCGGTTGTTTACAAGGCGGTGAAGGATAAGAAAGCAATAATTTCTAGTATGATAGAAAATGGAGATTGGGTTTGTGAATTCAAGAAAACATTAAATTTGAACAAGCAACTAGAATGCGATTTATTAAGGCGCAATTTACATCACGTTTCTGAGCTCGTTGAAGCAGATGATGAAATGGAGATAATGGAGCACTTCAATACTTCAAAATATTATGAAAGACTTTCAGGCAACCTTGAAATTGCGGCTTTGATAAGTTTCTTTGGAAAGGTAATATTCCTAACAAAGTAAGCTTTATTCTTTGAGCTACTTTCCATGATTCGGCTGCATACCGGATAATCACGATAGTGATCGGTGTGTTTTGTGGAATGAGGACGGGGGGATTCGGAAATCACATGTTTATTCACTGTAAGTACTCTTTTGAGATTTGGAAATATTTCATTAAAGCTTTCAAGATGGCCTCGCCAATGCCAAGAACTTTGCTTCAGCTGTTTGAAGCATGGTCGAACAATATGTTGCAAGGGAGAGGTAAAGATGTTTGGTGTATTTTACATTATGCGGTTTGTTGGATCTTATGGAAGGAAAGGAATAGAAGAGTTTTTGGAGGTCGACACAAGAGTGTGCAAAAAAATATTGATTTGGTTAATCAATTGGTAGTCTTATGGTCTTGTGACAACGATACTTTTAAGTATGTTGATCCTAGTTTAATTTGGAGTAATTGGGATACTCTAACACTACAAAAGCAGATCTCGGTGTGAGGGGTTTCTTTAGGGGGCATCACAAATATGAGCTATTTGTGAGGGTTTATGACAAACGCCACAAATACTCTAAATAGTCAAAGTCATCTCAAGCTCGGTTCGGTTTCAAAGTCAGGCACAAACTATTGTGAGGGTTTGTTGGACCAGCGCCCTTGAAATACGAAGGTTAGTCAAAGTCCAACCTACTTTCTCGTTAGTTTTGAGCCTCAGAGCACAAAGAAATTACATCACTTTTAGTTTAGAACGGAAGAAACTTTCTTTAATTGCTGCAGTTCTTAAACCAGTCAAGAAATTTTAGGAAAAGGCGCTAATTTTTTGGTGGATTTCAATCTCTCCCGCTGAAGTTTTCGCAGAATTTTCGGTCTTTATACTCTTTATTTCTCTCTCTTATCTTCTTCTGGTTTTTAGATTTGGTTTTGTCCTCTTTTGCCTTTTTCTTCTCACTCAAGAAGATTAAGTGGTTTGCTGCTCTTACTTTCTCTCCAATCGTCTATCTTGTATGTAACCATCACTACTCTTGAGTTTACTCTTCCCTATTAATGGATTTTTTTTTCCTTTACGGGATCTAAAGGAGTCAATCGGAGGTTATTTCCCCCTTTTTTGGTTCGTTTGTTTGTTTAAGGATTTGGATTTGCTTAAAGTTTTTAGATCACAGTTAATTTGCTTAATACTTCTTTTAATTCCTATTTCTTTGTTCTGCGGGAACTAAAGGAGTAAACTTGAAGGTAAAATTTCCCCCCTTTTAATCTCTTTTTGTTTCTTTGTCTCTTTGATTAATGGCTGATTTTGCTTTTAATTGCTTGATTTTATTGTTTTGCAGGATCTAAAGGAGTAAACTTTGAGGTGAAATTTCCCCCTCTTTTTCTTTGTATTCTCTAGGGATTAAACAAATTTAATTTGTTTTTCTTTAGTTTCAATTTCTTAGGGTTTTTTGGAAACTTTTATTTTCTTTAATTTACGAGGGTTTGTGTTATGTGTTGGATTTCATTTTGTTTAATTTCTTAAGGTTTGTGTTATGGATTTGTGGTCTCGAAAGCGAAATCTGGATATGGGTTTGTTGATGGAACTTGATATTGTGATTTGAGCTTTGATTTTCTTAGATTTGAGCTTAGAATTTCTAATTGGGAGTCCGAGTTTTATCATTTTGTACAAATGTTGGGGTTTTGTGACATTTCTTAGTTTCTGTACGTTTGTGTTGTTTTCTCTAATTTCTGTTGAATGGGAAAGCTTGAGAAAAGGTTGAGCATTGAAATAAAGAACCCCTTACCCCTTATATCAACTTATTGGATTACAAAGATATTATGATGTTGGAAATGAAATTTAGGTTCTTGAGAGGTACGATAGAAACTATACATCAATTTGTTTGTTGCTTTGCTTGGAATATGGTAGTTGAATGTTGTGATATGCAAGAAGCAGTCTTTTGGATATTAGCTAGCAATTTGTTTGTTGCTTTGCTTGGAATATGGTAGTTGAATGATGTGATATGCAAATAACAGTCTTTTGGATGTATATTAACTAGCAATTCTGCTATTTTTGTTGTGTGTTTGGTGCTTCTCGGTTCAAACCTTTGTCCAATCTACATGTAGAGACTATATGAACTTTTTAGCCAAAGCATTTGATGATTATATGTTGTAAGAAGATCGATAAGGTGATGCGGTAAGATTATATGTACATAATGTGAATTATGTTTGTAGGAGAAGTTGCTATCAATAAGTGAGATAGTTTACGATTAACTGCGGAGATGCAATATCCCATACTTATGAGATGCTCAATTCCTTTACCCGCAACTTACTTTGTTAACTTCTTTGTGTAAATTTGGTGAGTAAGATCGCCTTATGAAATTTATGTTTTTACCCTAAAATTTTGTTTTGAATTTGGTCTTATTGGTTTTTCTGATTTAAAGAGTCACCAAGCGGTTATATATGGTTTTGGTCATTTCTTTGCTCATCTCAAAATTGGTCTTACGGTTTGTGGGGCATAGGATGCATACATTGTCGAACGCGATTTGTTCCTAGAAAATCCAATGCTAAATTAATCGGCCATTTTCTTTGGTGCTCAAATAAAGTGTTGATTAATCAATTACACTTATTAAATTGCATTATGAGGTCTTGGTTTCAATCGGTTCCATGCTAGTGGTAAGATTGATGAACCTTCCTTTTTACGCTTTGTAGAATCGATTGTTTTTTAAGAGATGGTCATGTGAACTTTGTATGCAATTCTTGGACCAAATTCTATGGAATAAACAAGAGATCGGTTAAAGCCTTAAATGCTTTTTTGCAATTTTTTGTTAATAAAGAATAGTAAGAGGGCTTCCATTTCTATCTCAGTATCAATCGATTAAGTTTGATCTTCTTGATTGCGAGATAATGTGTTTGTCGAATGTTTCCTACTATTCTTTTCTTTAAAATTATTGAAATCATTGTGTTTGTTGAATTCCATTAGTAAGGGCTATGGTGCATATTTTGAACTAATTATAGTAAGGGTCTAACAGCTTGGTTCATATGTTTCTTTTTGCATATACTTTTTGCAAGTGTGAAGCATGTCTAGCGAGGAAATGAAAACAAAACATGTTAATCTTGTGATTAGGGAAACTGGGTAATGAATTTTTGTTTCGACTAAGATTATTTAGCATGTAATTTCACAAGACTATGGATCTGGTTGCTTTTGGCAATAAGAAGTCCATGCACTTTCGTGCATCTGCCACAACAATGACATAAATTGGATATCTATTATATAATTTATGGGGTTCAGTTGAATGAGTAAGATCTAAACCTTTGTTTGTATAAACAAATGAGAGTGATTTATTGATGACTAGTGTATATCTGTCTTCATTGACAATGAGTGGAAGCTTCCTCTTTTTTTTTTTTATATGGATAGAGTGTTATATGTCATTTTATTCTTACCTTTAAGAAATGAAACCTAAAACTAAAATCCTAGTCCATTGTAATGTTACGGCCATTTAGTATTTTCTCTTAGACTTGGACATTTTGGTTATGTTGTGTTCTAATACTAGATTTGAAATCCACGGAGGTATGTTCATGTGCTTCTTTCATTAAAGACGTAAATATTTGAGTAAACACTTCACTGTTTTGTCTTGTTGGATAATTTTAACATATTATTCTTGGATAAATTAGAGCGATACACATGTATTAAGTATTTATCTCTCCCATACTATTGTCTCTCTGGTGTTTGCGATTTAGAGGTTTAGGCCATTTATGGTGTATGCTACCTAGTCCATTGGAATGTTCGAGTCCATTTAAGATTTTCTTGGTCTTAGACTTGCACATTAGTTATGGCTGTGTTCCAATACCAGTGTGTGTAACCTCGAACATGTTTGATAAAGATATATTGGGTACTCTAAAATGTCATTGAAACACTTGTTTTTGGTTTTCATGTAGTTTCTTTTGTTAGATGCTTCCATTGTTTCTACCGTAAAGTCAGTAACTAATTTTCTAATGTTCCTTTCTACTTTCGATACTTATGGTCCAAGAATATTGCTTGAATTAATTTATCTTGATTGTATCCGTTGTTATTTTAGTTGAAGTATATTGTGATTGATAAATGGATAAGAATTGGGTTCATTTGAAAGATCAAGTAAGGAGTTTCATGAAGGGTTGTGTTTATTCTTGAATTGTGCATTTGAAAATGGGTTTGTTCTTGAAGATAACAAAGTCAAGTGTCCATGCAAGGAGTGTGCCAATATACATTACAAGACTAGAGATGAGATATATGATGACTTAGCTACTGTGGTATGTTAAGAGCTATACGGTATGGTATCATCACGGTGAAGGGTTGAACAACATTTCCATGTAATTTGGGAAATGAAGAGAATACCAATGTGGATCGAGTTATTATGGATAACAATGGCGAAGATGTTGGAGATGACATTACGGGAATCTTTGAGATGCATATGGATTACGTCTTTGATGAGGATATGAGTGATATGTTGGATGCATAAATGAGTGGGATGCCAAGTGATAGTTCAGGCTACTTGTGTTTTATAGGTTCTGAAGATTCAAAGAAGCGGTTTATACCCGGATGCGATAAGATGTCGATGATGTCTTTTCTTGTTAGATTTTGGAAATGCAAATCGTTGGTGGGATGTCGACAGTCATTCAAGAGATACTTCAACTCATGAGAGAATCATTTCCCCGAGGAAGGGTGCACATTGCCAGAAAATTTCCTACAGTGTAGAAGTTACTATCAGATTTGGGATTATCTTATGTTAAGATTGATGCGTGTCCCAATGATTGTATGATGTATTATAAGGAGACATGGATGTTGAATCTTGTACGTTTGTAAAGCTTCTCGTTACAAATATGGAAGATTAAAAACGTACGGCTAAAAATACTTCGTCACAAAAAGACGGATATGAGATGGCATCATGAAGGGCGTACAAAAGGCGGGTATTGAGACATCAGTGATTAAAGCTTGGAGGCATTTTGATGAGATGATTCCAACTTTTTAAGGCGGATCCAAGGAATATCGATTAGGTTTGTCAGTGATAGGTTTAGTCCATACGGTTCAATGAGAAATCCGCATGTTTTATGGCATGTGGTTCTGTACCTATAACTTACCACCATGGTTATGCATGAAACAACCTAACATGATATTATCTTTGCTTATACCAGGGCGCATAGTCCAGGTAATGATATTTATCTTGATTTTTATATGTTTTGCTAGATTACATATTACATTAGTATTCTTTCATAACCAAATATTGGCCCGATCACAACCTTATGTCAAAAATTACAGATAACGACATTGATGTGTATTTGAGACCATTGATAGATGAGATGAAGGAATTATGGGAGGAAGGGTGGACATGTATGATTCCTCACGAAATGAGATGTTCAATCGAAGCGGGATTATTATGGACTATCGGTGATTATCTGGACTTGCAATGCTCTGGATGGAGTAATAAAGGTAAATTGGCATGTTCAAACGTGTCTTGAAGAAACTTCGGCACAATGGTTGAAGAATGGAAGGAAAATAGTCTACATGGGCCATCGGAAATTCTTAGGTGAATCATAGGTAATAATCTTTATACTTCAAGCTGAGTTCTGTCAAAATGATTTTTTTCTCTATTGACCCTTTTATAGAGATGATTACAATCCTTATATTATGTAGCCAAGCTGCCATCTAAATATGTGGAGGTGTTCGAATAACATAGAACATAAATTACTAGAAGTCCGACATGACTGAACATGTAGAAAAAATTAGTTTTTTCTTTTTATAGATAAAATAGATAAACATGTATATCTTCAAATGAACCAAGAGGCGCCATTGTACATTGTATTTTCAGTTGTGTGTTTTACAAGTTTTTCGCGGTAGTGCTTAATCTTGAAAAAGCATAATAATCCTATATTAATCTATTTGTTAGTAAATTGAATGAATCTCTATACTCCTTGATGCAAATAACATTAGCTTTTGATGGTTTGATTTTATTGATCGATTCTAGATCTTAGGAGGAGTTATATCTTTGCTTTGATTTACTTATGTAATCTTAGCAAAACTTTGAGAATATATGAGTGTTATTGCAGTTGTGTTAGCTTGTGAATTCTCATATCTTATACATCTGGATGCTAAGCTTAGTCAAGTTACTTTATTAAGGATGTTTGTTTTAAAATTGCTTTGTATTTGACAGTTGTCTGAATTGTTATCATAGGTTTCTCACCACTCTTAAGAAAGATTTTGATGGGAAAGTAGAACTTAGCCCACGTCCAAACCCATTGTTAGGTCCAGGATATCTTGAGCTTGGCCGAAAGACATTCACACACATATTTGGGAAACCGTTGAGGAGAATTTGAGGAGATCGTCCCGCGCAGAGAAAATCAAGAGGATCAAGTAGATCATGAAATAATATGTAAGCAATTGGAAGAAATTGAGTATCTTTACGAACTTCCATCTTGGGTAAATAATCTTCTCAAACATAATGAGAGGTGATGTACACTTGAAAAAATGTCTGTGATGGTGTTAAAGGTGCGATAATAGATATTCTTGGAAAAACTAAGGATGGTCTTAAAGCAAGATTTGATATGCAACTCCTGAAGATTAGACCTGAACTTCATCCAAGGCCATTACCAAATGGGAAATACTTCTTCACATGAGCATGTTATTCTATGGATAATCCAAAAAGACTATGTTTCTTAATGTCTTGAAGAATTTGAAGACCTTGGATGAGTACTCAGCATACATTGCAAGGTGTGTAAATGTCCAACAATGTAAAATTTTTGGTCTAAAAAGTCATGATTCACATGTGCTCATGCAGCAGCTTCTACCTTTGCATTCCGAAAGACGTTACCATCTAAGGTCAGTAAAGTGCTAATGGAGTTGAGTTCCTTTTTCCGTGAACTATGCTCCAAGGTGTCGCGCCCCGAAGATTTTGAAGAGTTGGAGAAGCACATTGTTACCATTATTTGCGAATTAGAGAGGATTTTTCCACACTGCCTTCTTCGACATTATGGTTCACTTGCCTATCCATCCGGCGGCGAAGCACGTTTAGGAGGACTTTGTGCGGTATCGGTGGATGTACCCCATTGAACGGTATACATTTTAAACTTTTGTTTGCTTTGCTTTGTTTGTTTCTTACTTATTTACGTTGATAAAGTTATTTGCTTTCTTTATTGTTGGTTTTGTTCACTCACTTATTATTCTTTTGGCGGTATTTGTACACTTTGAAGAAATATGTAAGAATAAAGATCATCCAAGAGGATCTATTGTTGAAGGCTATTTGGCTGATGAATGTGTTAAATTCTTGTCGAGGTACCCCAAAAGATATCGAGTCAAGAACCAATAGACCACCTAGATACGTAGATGATACTCCCATTGGGAAATCCGTGAGATTTGCTTTAACGGCGATCAAAAGAAGAAGATGCATGACTATATCTTGTCTAATGATGATGATGTGGCTCAGTACATAAGTTTGTTTATGGGTAAAAATCGTTTATAATTTTGGTAATTTCGGTAGGTGAGTGAGAACCGGTTCAAACCCTAAACAAATGTGCTGCACGTGAGCACTTTATAGATTCGAGAGATCAATCTGTGCAAGTCCGGCCTAAACCAAGAAATGGCCGTTCCCAGGACTTGCTTCGGTCCACAAGTGGAGGAGAAAGGTTGATTTGGGGGGAGGGAAGCAAAGAAAGGTGTTGAGAGAGTAGTATCTCGACTTGTATCGTAAAGTGAAAGCTTAGGAAGCTTGCAAGAGATGAAAGCTTTTGGGAGAGCTTGCAAAGTTGCCTTCCGAGAGTGTAGTATTTTCTCTGACCGAGACTTGTTGTCTGGGTGGAAATAGGTAAGACCTATTTATACAAGTCGAGATTTGAAACGCATTTCGACCTCATGAAGGAAGAGAGTAAAGGGTGAAATAATGGGAGGAGGTGGTAACCGCATGGTGTTAATGGGTGAAAACGTTTTCACCATTATTTCCTCTTTTATTTGACCGCTTTATTCCTTTTCACGCTTTCTTAATGTGAGCGTAGTGTACGGCGCATCTTTGTGACCGCCAAACCAAAACCCTAGAAAGCATCCCCCAATTTGTGTTGATGTCTCGAGTGTTGGTTGCATCTTGCGTGCAAGTGGTGCTGCTAGGGACGCATGTGGCATGTGCGGAATGCCTTCGTTGCGAGTTGCACCTCGAGCGTAAGTTGTAATGCCAGAGCTGCTAGTGGCGTGTGTGGCATGTGCCAACGGCATGTGCGAAATGCCTTGGTGGTAGGTTGCACGGTTTGCAAGTTAGGCTACCGGCGTGTGTGTTTGGCATGTGCCAATGGCATGTGCGGAATGCTTTGGTGGTAGGTTGCACGGTTTGCAAGTTAGGCTACCCAGCGTGTGTGTTTGGCATGTGCCAATGGCATGTGCGGAATGCCTTGGTGGTAGGTTGCACGGTTTGCAAGTTAGGCTACCCGTGTGTGTTTGGCATGTCGGCCATGTTGACCTAGTTGCAAGTCTTGCAAGCCCTAAGGCGCTATATTTGGCGTGGGATAAAGGCATAGCGGCTTGGAAATATGGCTGCGATACGTGTTGGCATGTGCCAATGGCACGTACGGCCATGTTGACCTAGTTGCAAGTCTTGCAAGCCTAGGGCGCTATATTTGGCGTGGGCCGAGGCATATGGCTTGGAAATATGGCTGCGATACGTGTTGGCATGTGCCCCGATGGCACGTCACGGCTATGTTGACCTAGTTGCAAGTCTTGCAAGCCTAGGGCGCTATATTTGGCGTGGGCCGAGGCATAGCGGCTTGGAAATATGGCTGCGATACGTGTTGGCATGTGCCAATGGCACGTACGGCCATGTTGACCTGGTTACAAGTCTTGCAAGCCTAGAGCGCTATATTTGGCGTGGGCCGAGGCATAGCGGCTTGGAAATATGGCCTGCGATACGTGTTGGCATGTGCCAATGGCACGTGCGGCCATGTTGACCTAGTTGCAAGTCTTGCAAGCCTAGGGCGCTATATTTGGCGTGGGCCAGAGGCATAGCGGCTTGGAAATATGGCTGCGATACGTGTTGGCATGTGCCAGTGGCACGTCACGGCCATGTTGACCTAGTTACAAGTCTTAAAGCCTAGGGCGCTATATTTGGCGTAGGCCGGAGGCATAGCGGCTTGGAAATATGGCCTGCGATACGTGTTGGTATGTGCCAATGGCACGTACGGCCATGTTGACCTAGTTGCAAGTCTTGCTAGCCTGGGCGCTATATTTGGCGTGGGCCAAAGGCATAGCGGCTTGAAATATGGCCTTGTTGCCATGGTGCGCGAGGGTGCGGCTTGGTTTGGTATTGTTGCCATGGTGCGCGGTATGCGGCTTGGTTTTAGCATTGTTGCCATGGTGCGCAGTATGCGGCTTGGTTTGGCATTGTTGCCATGGTCGCGTGGTGCGGCTTGGTTTGGCATTGTTGCCATGGTCTTGCTGATGTGCGGCTTGGTTTGGCATTGTTTCCATGGGTGTGCGGTATGCGGCTTGGTTTGGCATTGTTGCCATGGTGCGCGATGCGGCTTGGTTTGGCATTGTTGCCATGGTGCGCAGGGTGTGGCTTGGTTTGGCATTGTTGCCATGGTCGCGATATGCGGCTTGGTTTTGGCATTGTTGCCGTAGTGCGCGAGATCGGCTTGGTTTTGGAATTAGGGTTACGTATTTGAAAACCCTAATCTGGGTATTTTGAAAAAAATACCCTATTAATTGTTTACACTTGAGTTAAATGCTCTTAGTTAATGTGTTGCGGGTAACACTAGGTCATGGGGTTTTACGATTTTACCCCTTGTCTAAAAACCACCATCAACATTAAGTCCCCCACTAGCTCGGAACAGGGGCTTTGTTGCGAGGTAAGCATAAGATGGTGACAAAACTATAATCGGAAACCGTAAAGAAAATTGAAGGAGGCTTGTCGACCTTTTATAAATAGGATTTGGAATCCTTGCCTCCGGTAGTTTTGCACAAATCGAGGTTTGGCACAATTAGTGGCCACAGTGCAGGGCGACGTTGGGAAGTTGGCGTGAGTTGGGAACCGAGTGTGCTAGCTGGTGGGACCGGCGCAAAGTGTAGAAGCCGTGCGTTCTTGCAGGTCGAGCGCAATTGGCGGGGCCCGGTGCAGCTTGGAAACCGTGCTTGCAAGCGTGACTTGGGCGGCATTGGGAAGTCGCACCTTTGGGGCTGTTTCTTACACGCGTGATTTTGGTGAAAGGGAAATCCTTCCCTATTTCAAAGTCTTTCACGCCTATATATGTATATATATAAAGCCCCTTTCTCCCCATCCTGCGCTTTATTCTTTCCTCTTTTCATACTAGCGGCAAAGAGAAACCAGCTTCCAGGTATGTCTTCGAGTACTTTTCTCTCTTTTTTTTTTTCACGTAGGTGTAAACCTTAAGAGTAGGCGCTCCCACAATCCTTGCATATGATTTCTTGGCGTGCCTCTTGTAGAAAATATTGTATGTATGCAACCAAGGGAAATACTGCATATATTGTTTGAACCCGTAGGAAATATTGCATATATGAATTTTGGTCCTGAAAGAAATATTTGAACCCAAAGAAAATACCGTGTGTATTTTGAACCCGTAGAGATGCTCCGTATATAATTCTGAACCAAGAAAGATACTGTAGACACACTTGTACCGTATAGAATGCCGTATATAGTCTCGAACTCAAGAAAATATCATGGTGTATAGTCTTGAACCCGAATAAAATACTGTATATAGTCTTGAACCCGAATAAAATCACTGTATATAGTCTTGAACCCGAATAAAATACATGGTATATAGTCTTGAACCCGAATAAAATACGTCCTCCTTCCCTTTTTTTTTTTTTTTTTGTTGGGTACGATTATGTGTCGTGAGATAACTTCGTCTTTCTCCGTTTGTTTTGTGCAGACATATCTTATTACCAAATTGTTATGAAGGAATTCGATAAGATGTTACCTAAATCAAATTTCACTTCGTCAAGGATGCTCATAATTCCAAACCAAACACATGATGAATTCTTCACTAGAGCCCTCGCCCCGCTCGAAAGAATCACCTGTGTTTCTTGCCAATTTTGCTAACCGGGTGGTGAGGATGAAAGGAAGACACGTTCGGTTTGCCTGCAGAGCACCATTCGGTTCTGTCTTCATAAAGGGGCGTATTCTTCTTCCAACATTGACTTCGTGGATGTGTCAAAGCCCATTGCGTTCTTTTGATAGATGGGTTGAGTTCATGGTGAGCAAGGAGCATATAAATACCAACTTGACTCGAGCGCGAAAGTCATTGATGTCATCAAGACTTCAAAATCTCCAGATTAGGAAGGATATCCCTGGCTTGGTTGCTTTCATCTCCAGTTGGTGTTCGGACACCCATACAATCATATGTAGATGGGGGCGAGATAACTTTCTCCTTAGAGAGTGTGGCTCTCTTGCCGAATCTTCCTGAATCGGAATCTTAAAATCCAATTATCTCGAAAGTGAGGTGAAGATGCGAGATGACCTGCCGCTAATTTGGGGGATTTTGCTCAGAAAGACTCCATTGCGAAGTCAAGGATTCTGCCCTAAAGAGGATGAAAGGTGTCCTTACTTGGTGGATATCTCAATGGTTTCCTGGACGAGTTGGAGCCCGAATGAAAAGCAAAGGATCTTCATGTCGCCGCATTTTTGGCTCTCTGGTTGTCCAGAGACATTTTTTGATGACGGTTCGGCAAGAAAGGAATAAGACCGAGTTGTTAGCGATTCTTTGAAGTTGGCAAAGGGTGAAGTTCTTCCCATTGGCAAGTCTTCCTGTTCCTTGTATGTGCATCCTGGATCACCTAGTTGCGAACATGCAAGTTTCGAATGGTTTCATGAAAGTGGATTCGTATGTGCACATTGCTTTTCTGCAAGTCTGGCTATGGGAGCACTTCTGTGTATGCTCGAAAACCGCTCGCCTCGCTTCCGTGAGTTGGGGTGGCTCCGACCTCTTCGATGGGTGAACAAAGGCCCAAGAGTTGGCGTGAGCTTGGTTAGTTTTCTTGATAAGTTGCATGAAATCAATTTTCGTCCATGGGGGGGGCCGGTCCATAAGTCGTTGACTCAAATTGACACTTTTGCTTCGCTCCGCTCATGTCTTTGTCTTCTCGATGACGCTTTGAGCGCCAGAAAACTGTTCATTCAAAGTCATTGCTCTTATATGCCGTCTTTCTTCGTGGGGTCTTTCCGGATAGCTGCTTACAATATTGACCGTGCTGCCTCGTCCACATGGGTTTCGATCAAGGGGTGCCTCTTGTTTACCGGCCGGTGATCCCTAGGATTCATTGCGTGTCGCCCTTGACGCTGCCTTAAGCTCTAGTATCCGGCTCTTCCCCTTCTTTCAAATGGGAAGAGTAACTTCGACGACCTTGACTATAATGAGTTTTGTGCGACGAGTTTATTATGATCCGAGATTTTGTAACGTGGTGGAAAACGTCCGTTGCAAACCTTCCCCAAAGAGTTTTGAAGGAGTACCCAATGTTGAGAGATCCCAGCGAAACTTGCCCCTAGAATTTAAAGCCCCCGGGCCAAGGAACAGAGAACGAAGAATCGTGCTGGCGGGTTCCGGACGGTTTCACAAGATCCTCCCACGGCTCTTGTGTCTTTCAGTTCTTCCAATAACCGGTATGTGTCATCCTTCATTGGTTTGTCTCAAAACACGTGAATTTCGGCCGAGAACATGTGTCTTGTTTCCTTCGGGGTTTTGGTAGTGTTAATGCTTTCGCTGCCCTTGCACATTGCCAGGAGACGGCAATTTCTTAAAGGAATTTCAAGGCAGACTGAGCCTACTCATAGCGGTGATGAGTCGGAGAAAGAAGAAAGTTCAACAAGTGAGAGTGATTCCTCTGGCAAAGACCGGTTCTTCTTCTGAAGTGGTTCGGTGAGTTTCGGCGCTTCTTTTCTTTCTTCTTCTTCTGTTTCTTCTTTTGAAAAAAAAAATGTCTAACTCAAGTTTGCAGGAGGAATCCAGTTCGGAGGACGATTCTGGGCGGAGTCACACGAAAACTTGCCTTTGGTGACTACCTCCGCCAGACTTGGAGATGTGAGTTAGCCAATTGCCGCAAGTACGAGACGTGGTTCAAACGGTGGATGATTCTCTGATGGTTGTTGCCGTGAGACATGGAAGAAGACACTTTGAGAGTCGAGGCCACTTGCAGGCGCCATTTTTGATCCCCCATATTTGGTTCCTTATCCAGGTCATGTGCTAGTTGGCGAGAACGAGGCTGCGTGTCGGCTAAGCATGAGCGTCAGACACCGGGACCGGAGAAGCACGGACATATGGCTACAACCAAGATAGTCACTAGTCGATTTGCGCTGGTTAAGCGTGTGGAAGAGGCTTTATCTTCCATCGAGGATATGCGTGAAGTGACTGGTCACACCGCTTCAAGACGTTATTGCCGGGAGCACCATCGCGACGTGTGCGTAGAAAAGGAGTTCAACACTTCGTGGTTTGTCAAGGCCTGCGAGATCCAAAAGTTGAAAGATGCAGAAATCGAAAGCCTTTTCCGCCGAGGAGATTGCCCGACAGGAGATGGAACTCGGAAAGCTTTCCAAGATGTTGACTATGAAGAGAGCGCTCTGCAAAGTTGATTTCTCCAAGAAGAGCAAATGATTTCCCTGAACGTTTCTCTGTTAAACTTTCATTTAGGTTTTTTTGAAAGACATATTGATGTCCGGTTCAAAACTTGACCTTTGATAGATAAATGTAGCTTTTAGGGTATTGATTATTTCTAGGATGAATGGTTTTGATAATATGACTACGATTATGTTTTGGGAAAGGAATATTGCTTTTATGAAAGTGTGTAGCAAGCAATAGGCCAAGACGCAATAGTATGGCGGTTTTATTAAGAACCCAAAAAACGATCGTATATCTTGCAAATCTAAATTTACTCACTTGCAAACACGCCTCTCTCCAAGTAAAAGGCGGCTTTCTTTTGGTAGCATGGCGGCTCCTGGTAGCATCGCCGCTTAGTCCCCAATTGTCATGTAGCGTCTTCACCGAGTCCCAGGTTTAGTCGTAGTTTTAACAATCGATAACCGGGTTGTTCAAGCGGTTGAGTCGGACTGAGTCGCAAGTCCCTAATCGCCGGGTAGCATCTTCAACGAGTCCCAGGGCGGGTGTAGTTTCTGGCAACCAGTAACCTGGTCGTCACAGCGCTTGAGTCGGATTGAGTCGCCTTCCCTACCATCTTGACATCCGGGTCGAAAGAACGAGATCGACAGTCGACATTGTAGCCTCGATAGATCAATCCTCCGTCAGGGTCGCCAATTGTTTATGGGTAAAAATCGTCACTGATTTCGGTAATTTCGGAGGGTGAGTGAGAAACTGGGTTCAAACCCTAAACAAATGTGTTGGCCGTGAGCACTTTTTATAGATTCGAGAGATCAACTGCATAAGTCCCGCCTAAACCAAGAAAAAACGGCCGCTCCAGGACTTGCTTCGGTCACAAAGTGGAGGAGAAAGGTTGATTTGGGAGGGAAGCAAAGAAAGGTGTTGAGAGAGTAAGTATCTCGACTTGTATCGTAAAGTGAAAGCTTAGGAAGCTTGCAAGAGATGAAAAAAAGCTTTTGGGAGAGCTTGCAAAGTTGCCTTTCGAGAGTGTAGTATTTTCTCCTAACCGAGACTTGTTGTCCATGGAAAATAAAGACCTATTTATACAAGTCGAGATTTGAAACGTACTCCGACCATGAAGGAAGAGAGTACAGGGGTGAAATAATGGGAGGAGGTGGTAACCGCATGGTGTTAATGGGTGAAAACGTTTTCACCATTATTTCCTCTTTTATTTGACCGCTTTATTCCTTTTCACGCTTTCTTTCATGTGAGCGTAGTGTACGCCGCATGTCAGGACCGCCAACAAAACCTAGAAAGCATCCCCAGGCTTGTGTTGATGTCTCGAGTGTTGGTTTGCATCTTGCGTGCAAGTGGTGCTGCTAGGACGCATGTGGCATGTGCCAATGGCATGTGGCGGAATGCCTTCGCTATGAGTTGCACCTCGAGCGTAAGTGGTAATGCCAGAGTCTAGTGGCGTGTGTGGCATGTGCCAACGGCATGATGCGAAATGCCTTGGTGGTAGGTTGCACGGTTTGCAAGTTAGGCTACTGGGCGTGTGTGTTTGGCATGTGCCAATGGCATGTGCGGAATGCTTGTGGTAGGTTGCACGTCTTGCAAGTTAGGCTACCGGCGTGTGTGTTTGGCATGTGCCAATGGCATGTGCGGAATGCCTTGGTGGTAGGCATGCACGATTTTGCAAGTTAGGCTACCAGCGTGTGTGTTTGGCATGTGCCAATGGCATGTACGGCCATGTTGACCCTAGTTGCAAGTCTTGCAAGCCTAGGGCGCTATATTTGGCGTGGGCCAAAGGCATAATGGCTTGGAAATATGGCCCGCAATACGTGTTGGCATGTGCCAATGGCACGACGGCCATGTTTACCTAGTTGCAAGTCTTGCAAGCCAAGGGCGCTATATTTGGCGTGGGCAAAGGCATAGCGGCTTGGAAATATGGCATGCGATACGTGTTGGCATGTGCCAATGGCACGTACGGCCTTGTTGACCTAGTTGCAAGTCTTGCAAGCCTAGGACGCTATATTTGGCGTGGGCCAAAGGCATAGCGGCTTGGAAAATATGGCTGCGATACGTGTTGGCATGTGCCAATGGCACGTACGACCATGTTGACCTAGTTGCAAGTCTTACTGCAGTTTGTTTATATTTGGCGTGGCCGAGGCATAGTGGCTTGGAAATATGGCCTGGCGATACGTCTGTTGGCATGTGCCAATGGCACGTGTCGTATGTTGACCTAGTTGCAAGTCTTGCGAGCCTAGGGCGCCATATTTCAGCGTGGGCGAGGCATAGCAGCTTGGAAATATGGCTGCGATACGTGTTGGCATGTGCCAATGGCACGTACGGCCATGTCGACCTAGTTGCAAGTCCTACAAGCCTAGGCGCTATATTTGGCGTGGGCCGAGGCATAGCGGCTTGGAAATATGGCCTCGCCGACACGTGTTGGCATGTGCCAATGGCACGTACGGCCATGTCGACCTTGGTTAGAAGTCTTACAGGCCTGGGGCCATATTTGGCTATGTGGACGGAGGCATAGCGGCTTGGAAATATGGTCACGACACGTGTTGGCATGTGCCAATGGCACGACGGCCATGTTGACCTAGTTGCAAGTCTTGCAAGCCTAGGGCGCTTATTTATTTTAGGCGGGGCCGAGGCATACGGCTTGAAATATGGCTCTGCGATACGTGTTGGCATGTCTAATGGCACGTACGGGCGATGTTGACCTAGTTGCAAGTTTTGCAAGCCTAGGGTTTACATTTGGCGTGGGCCAAAGGCATAGCGGCTTGGAAATATGGCCTTGTTGCCATGGTGCGCGGGTGCGCTTGGTTTGGCATTGTTGCCATGGTGCCAGTATGCGGCTTGGTTTGGCATCGTTGCCATGGCGCGCAGTATGCGGCTTGGTTTGGCATTGTTGCCATGGCGCGCAGGGTGCGTCTTGGTTTGGCATTGTTGCCATGGCGCGCAGTATGCGGCTTTGTTTGGCATTGTTGTCATGGTGCGCGAAGTGCGGCTTGGTTTGGCATTGTTTGCCATGGTGCGCATGATGCGGCTTGGTTTGGCATTGTTGCCATGGTGCGCGTGGCGGCTTGGTTTGGCATTGTTGCCATGGTGCGCGGGTGCGGCTTGGTTTGGCATTGTTGCCATGGTCCAATATGCGACTTGGTTTGGCATTGTTGCCATGGTGCGCAGGGTGCGGCTTGGTTTGGCATTGTTGCCATGGTGCGCGGGTGCGGCTTGGTTTGGCATTGTTGCCATGGTGCGCGAGGTTGCGGCTTGGTTTGGCATTGTTGCCATGGTGCGCAGATGCGGCTTGGTTTGGCATTGTTGCCATGGTGCGCAAAGATGCGGCTTGTTTTGGCATTGTTCCCATGGTGCCAGTGATGTCGCTTGGTTTTGGAATTAGGTTCCGTGTTGAAAACCCTAATCAGGTATTTTGAAAATACCCCTATTAATTGTTTACACTTGAGTTAAATGCTCTTAGTTAATGTGTTGCGGGTAACACTAGGTCATGGGTTTTACGATTTTACCTTTGTCTAAAAACCACCATCAACAATAGCGTAAGCAGCACTTTATTTACCCAAGTTTTATGTTAAGTCTTTTACTTTCGCTTTCCTACCGGTCATACTATTTAATTTATCTCGCTTTAATTATATTTTTTAGGCAACACAAAACTACACCGGCTATGATGCACCCAAGACCGAGTGGGATCAGAACGCCGCCTAAAGCACAAATATGAGTTTGTTGGATTGGTTTAAGAATGATATTAGGTTGCTTGTGAAATCTAAAGTGAGTATTATTGTCAGGATTAGATTTGCTTTCTCAAGGTCCTTTTCAATCACAGAAAATTCGCCTACTGTAAACACAAGCCTATAATTTCAAATTTGTAAGTAAAGAAAATGGAGCAAAGACACAAAAATAGTGGTGTGGTAGTCGATTCAACAGCGCCTTCCTTTAGAAGTGGAGCAGCTCAGAACCCAAGCAATGATACATAGCACTCGTACTATGGAGTACTTACAAATATAATTGAGTTGACATATAGACAAGGTCACTCATATGTGTTGTTTGAGTGCAATTGGGATAATGTGGTGAACATTCATGCGTATCAAGGACTTCACGGTCCGAAGACCGAGGCTTTAGGGTTCACTCTTGTGAATTTTAACCATCTCTTTGGGAATACAACGGAGGAGCCTTATGTGTTATCCTCTCAACGCCGACAAGTATTTTATGCCCAAGACCTCGTAAATCTGAATGGGATGTTGTGGTCATGAATAAACCTATGGATATCTTTGACATGGGTGATGATAGTCCAGATCAACTATTGATAACCTTCCATTTGGAAATGAAGTCAACAATGAAGAGGATGACCGATTGGTGCTATAAATGACGGGATCGGGGTGATAGTTGATGCTCCTATGAGAAATGGCAAAGTGAGATCAAATATGGGTAGAAGAAGAAGAAGAAGAAGAAGAAGAAGAAGAAGAAGAAGAGGAGGAGGAATAAGAAGAAGAAGAAGAGGTAGAAGAAGAAGAAGAAGATCGACAAAAGAAGTAGAGTCGAAGAAGAGGAATTTGTGGATGGGTTTTCAGAAGATGAGAATGATGGCCCTGATATTGAGTTTGACAATGGATCAGATGATGACTCTTGAACATATTACAATTTTTCATTCCTGCATTGCTTGTTCTCCTTATAGTGTGTTATTAATATAACATTTGAATATATAGTTCTTTTGAAATTGTGTCTTTCTACAAGTTATGCTTATTTCAGTTGTTTCTCATTGTTAGGAGTATTACCGGGTATACTAACATCATAACTTTTAAATTTTTTGTAGGATGCCTCGAGGTGGAGCGGCTTTGAGGTTCTTGCATGACCTATTACCAAAATCAAAGGCTTGCAGTTGAAGTGGACATGGAACACCTTTTGTCCTATGGGGGAAAATGGTACGTATATAACCAAATATATCACTCATCTAGCTTAATGATGGACACAAACTATCATGGACAATGCATGAATGGAAATACATGCCTTTACAAAATAGTTGAGAATGTGGTGCTTGAAATAAAGGTACAATAACATATGCATGTTTTTTCATATAACCACCTAATCCATATCTTTTCAAAATCAAATGTTCGTCTTTTGTGGTTGTATATTTGATGTCGGAAATATTTGAGTACCCGAAGTGTTGGATGACCGGATCTACACCAAGATAAATGATAGGTGGAAGGATCACAAATATCATGTTAAAAAGGATGCTTATAAAAATGGAATACGGTGGAAGAACGTCTTGCTAATCCACCACACAAATGCTGTTGAGAGCCGGTGGAGGGTACTCGTTGAGGTTTGGAATATCGATGTGAAGAAACAAGTAAGCATTAGTATTTTTGTTTTTGATGAGAAGTCTCATAATTAAGCAGGCCCTGACATTTTAAGATCTTATGTTTGGTGTAGGCAATATGCCAAAAAACAAGGAAAACGAGGGAGAAACAAAAATCTCACCATACTACTGGCTCTAAACCACATGCTAAGTGTGCCGCAGAGGTAAGTTTCTATTCCACCGCCAAGTCTTAAATACTCTTTCCTATGCTAATAGCGATGGATCTTCCTTGCTGTTAAAACATAAAACTTGAATAAGTAGAACTTAGAATCGAACTTAATCACTACGCCCCTACCTTCCTTAGCTACTTTTTTTTCCGCTTTTTGTTATGTTTGATTCTTAAGATGGAAATTCATCAACCGTCTTTAAGAATTATCTTTTTAAGTGTTCAATGAGTTTATATGTATATGTTTCGTTTTAAATGTATGTTGATTTTCTTTTTGAATTATATATATAGTTGGGAAAGAAACTAGGACGGCCCCTAAACGTCCACGAGATCTTTGGTGCTACCCATACTAAAAAGAAGAAAACTAAAGACCTAGATGAAGTATTGATGGATCCGTATGGCTGCGAACTTGTACGTATTTTGATTTATTATGAATCAATTTTTAATTTGTTTAGGTATGATTACTTACACTAGCTCTAAATGTGGTTTTGGCATCCATGGCCACTCCACTGTTCTGTGTAGTAAAAGTCACTTCTGCTTCAGCTGTATAATCTAGCATGGATGGTGGACTGGTTTCACAAAAAACCAGTGGGGCAAGGTCTTTACACATAGATATTTGGCTAAGAAAGAAAGATGTATTTACGTTTATGTGATCATTGGCTACACGAAAGATGTATTACTTTTTAATTTTAATGACACATAATGAAGTAGGGATCCAAATTTTAGTGGTGCACTAATGACACAATAAGTTAGGATGAAATATCTCTCCTAGTACATATATCGGCACACAAATTTTTCATGTGTTTGCTGATGGTATATTCCGAGTGAACAATGCCTTTGATCTGGTTATGGTTGTAGCCTACTTTTTAAATGAAAATGTAGTTTTCAAGGCTATTTCCTAACTTTTTAAAATGCATTTGCTCTTATATTGATATTTGTGTAGAAGGAAAATGAAGGAAGTAGAGATCCAAGCTAGCCAACCGAGTTCTCATATCAGTCTTCAAGGACGACATGATGCTTGTGCCCAAGTGCGGGGGACGAGATAAAGGTGGTCGTGTTCGCTGTCTAGGCAATGGTATAAAGCCAAAGAAATATTGGGGTGAAGAATCATCCACCAATCCTACCATTGACCCAAATGATGAAGTTTTGAACCTTAGACAACAATTGGAGAGTATCACACAACTTCAAGGGCAAAAGAATGGAAATGTAGAGATAATGAACTGGAGGCCCTTGTTGCGCATCATGGACTGGGAACTCACAACACCATTTGCCCCATCAATCGAGGCGGAGACCGTGGACAGTCCATGAATGGAAGATCTTGGTGCACATAGATGCTCGACTAATATACTACTAATATATAACTCGCGACTCAGGTGCTTGTTTTTTTTTTAATACAAGGAATGTGATTTTTTTTTTTTTTTTCATGCCATCAGGTGTGTTCTTATCATGTCCCAAACTTTCTACAAGCATTTTGAATGTTCATAATCTTAGTTGCCATCTTTTGAACTCTCTAGATGTTTTTTTGCCCAGCATTTATGTTTTTAAACAAAGG
This sequence comes from Papaver armeniacum, assembly GCA_023531295.1. Taxonomy (NCBI): domain Eukaryota; kingdom Viridiplantae; phylum Streptophyta; class Magnoliopsida; order Ranunculales; family Papaveraceae; genus Papaver; species Papaver armeniacum. The sequence goes on along the minus strand of JAJJWW010018492.1, from coordinate 1,571 downwards.
AAACATCTTACCTTGTTTCTATGATGCCTCAATGTAAAATGTATAACTTATTGTTGTTTCGGTGAAACATCTTATCATTATTTCTATAGTGCATCAATGTAAAATGTAAACTTACTTTGTTGTTTCTATTTTTATGGAAGGTTATACAATAGTGTGAATCATGAATGGCTTAAAAATTTTGAGAATTTTGCATTTAAAGAATCTAAAATACGATCGCGGCGCGATCGACAAATCAAGACCGGTATCGATGTCCGGTGAACGTCGACAGAAAATCGACGCAAGAATTTATATATTAGTGACGATTTTTAAACTGCCGCAACGAAAAAAATCCGGAACGCGGACGACGCCGTTAACGGAAAAAACCGCTAAAAGAAAACAATTCATGACGGGTTTGACCGACCCCACAAATATTCGTGGATTTGTTTGACTAAACGTCAAAATGATCCAAACCGTCGGAAAACACTTGTGACCCCAGTAGTAATGACGGATTGCCGCTCGTCACAAAGTCACATTGGACGGTTTTTTGGTATTTGTGATGATTTTTTGGTATTTGTGACGGTTTGGACTATACATTGGTATTTGTGATGGTTTTTTTTCGTAGACCAGCGCTTTATCCATTGGGCCACTGGAGCCGCTGTTGGCATTCCCGCGTATAACGTATGTACTATACATATCCTGGCTACTGGCCTCGGTGTATAAGCACATCTCGGTAGTGCTTTATCACACCTACATGGCTAATTGGATATAACAATCTATTGCGGCGGTATCTTGGTCATGAAGATTGGTGGTTCTCGAAATGATACATAATGCAAACACACATTCGGTAAAAGGGGAAAAAGAAAGGGAAGAAACACACATGGAATCAGCTAGAGAAAGGTACTGAAAGAGAGTTAAAGTTGAGGTGGATTTCAAGTTGCAAATAAATATATCCACACAAGTTCCTAGAGGGGGAGTGATGGACCAACGGACGGATTTATTCCGCGGAGTTTACCAACTCTCATAAATCTGGGGCGGGAAATTAGCAGGGTCACTATTTTGGTGGTGGGCCCCGTAATCATATGAGAGTCGGGTTTTCTCCCCTCTGTAGGTTAGTCATTTTCGTTCTTTGAGTAATAAAATTAGGTTTTTTAATGGTTTCTATAACTTTGGGAGCTAGATCCAGTAAATATAACACGTACGGTAAAGCGAGCTAGCTCGTTCTACATATACATGTTTAAAATTTTGAGCTACTTGCTTATTTATGAGACTGCTGAGTCCAAATAATGACATGACGTTTTCCTCTGATAATTACATGACTATATAATGCTTGTTTCATTTCTGTACTTGTTTCTGTTTGATACTGGCAAGTGACAACCAACTTTTTAGGAGTACATAAATTAGCCGTCCTTTTATTATGTTTAAAAACAGTGAGAATCAACTTGTGTGCTAACAAAAAAAATCGACTCTGCTGGGGATCGAACCCAGAGTCTCGGGTTTCGTAGACCAGCGCCTTATCCATTGGGCCACAGAGTCGCTTTTGTTACAATCATGGTCCTCTAGCATAATATGAGTGTAGATGTAGAAAATCCTAC
>JAJJWW010018491.1:0-40136 GCA_023531295.1 Papaver armeniacum | reverse complement strand
CTGTGCAAGTCCGGTGGTAAAAGATGTTCGGAAAAATTTTCCTTGGCCAGATCGAAGGTGATGATCCTTGTTAATTCAACGTCGATCCAATAAAGATTCCACTTGGCAAAGATACCTTTTTCCTTACCTCAAAATTCAAAGTAAGGTTTCTCCACTTTCGCCACTTCCTAGAGTGTATACATGGATTTCTCTAAACCCGGTGTGCAACCTCCAGCGCATTCCTAGAATTTTGTAGTCATTGGTAGAAGAGACAGCAACCAAATCCGAGGATCCAATCGATATTCAGATCAGTATCTGGAAGCATAACAATTTCTCTGGTCAGGGGTTACAAATACAAACAGATCGGCCATGAGCAAGACAGATCAAACCAGCACAGGAACCAACAAACCTAAAACCCTTGAACGGAGGGGTAAAATTAATCTGTAATTCTTTCAATTGGTGATGCTGCTTGGATCATGATTCTCATCATTATATTCAAAATAGTAAAACTTTTCGTCACCAGTCACAGCAAGAAAACCACCTTACCAGAATCAGAAGAAAGAATGATTATGATGTAAAAGTGCATCTTAGTGAACGATGGATGACAAACAAGACTTGTCCAGGTTTTGCATACCGATTTGCATTCGAGGACCGATTCCTTACCGTAAACCAGTTAGAATGTCTAGTGTAATTCCGGTGGAAGAAGATTGAAACAACCCATCACAATCCCTTTTTAGTTACAAGCAAGGATTCACAGAGGATGGTTAGAAAAATGTCTAGGGTTTATAAGAAAAGTAGGGTTTTACAAATAGACAGTTTTGTGGATCTTAAAAATGGGGCAAGTTTGGGTGTAACTTAAAAACTTGTACCGGAACAGTACCGCCGTTATTATCAATAAAACGGTTTACCAGAGTGGTAGCATGCAGTTGTTTTAGTCGAACGGAGGTCTCTTCTACTCCCTGGTGCTTGCATTTTGATAGTATAGGCAGTGAATTTTGAAAATTTCATCCTATGCATCTTAAGGTTTGGTTGGTTGGTTCAAACTTGGAAGTTTCCCTCATTGATAGGAATTTCATCTTGCCTACCGAACTTGGTGAGGCTAACTAGAGATAATGTTAGCTATTTAGTCATGGAAATATCATACTCGGCTGTCATCTGGCTTGTCACTGGCATATTTAAAATTCAGGTAAAGACTAAAGAGGGCGCACGCAGGTCAAAAAATACTTTATTATCTCAAGTTCTGTATTTTCCATGCTAAATGATAGTATTTCCTTCTACAATATGGCTTCTATAGATTCCAGAACTGTAATAGTTGCTGGTTGAACACATGAATCAGCAATCACAGAGCTAGTCAGTTCACATACAATGCAGTTTGGAAGCGGAATTTTACATAACTAATACGGCACTTGTGGCTTTCTTTTCAATTAAAATTCCTTCAAAACTGGAACTGCTTGCTTACTACAGTCTGATAGCATAATTTGATTGTGTATATGTGTGCACTTACATAAAATGATAAACTATCGGTTTTGGGTGATTTTTTACGTGCTACTTATGGCAGTGATAGGTTTTTTCCTCCTAATCTTATTGATAAAACTACAAAAGGTATATTAACACCTTTTTATTTTTTTATCAGACAGCTGGGGACTATTAACTCCTATGGTTGTTAAAAGTTGTTAACAAAGAATATGGATAATCATGGAATGAGTACGATTAAACAGTTTAATTTTGTTGCTATGAACCATTCATTCACATTTACAAAAACCGGTGGGCTTCTATGCTATTGTGGTGATGGGACAAATATATATCATTACGATCCAAAAGAATCATCTTTCAAAATGCTTCTCAATTGCGGCCACTTGAACCTTGAAGCAGTATTTCATAAGAACACTTTGGTAGGTCTTAGCACATTAGGAGAAATAAAAACGAAAATTATGAAGTGCGGTGAGCAAGATCAAGTGATGAGATAGAAGGCGATGGAAATGATTAGCCTAAGAAGCGATTATAATATATGAATTACTCTCATGGCCTTAGATTTGATGCAATGATGCAGGTCAAGTAAAATAACGCACACTCTTACTTTGGCAGTAAGGCTTTGTCTTCTTTGAAACCATTATCTATACGTTATTGTAGGGAGTGGGAATGTTATTTATGCCCCTACTATCCATGGGTCATGCACTAACACCCTTATCGTCTTTACAAATACCCTTAATAGGCATAGTTGAAATTATGAAATTTAAAAAAATAATTCACATAATTCCGCTTTTTAACCTTTACATCTTATACTTCAACTTCTTCTTCATTTTTCACTTTCGAAAAACCCGCTTTAACTCTCCTTTGTCTTCTCGTGCAGCCACCACAACCAACGCCACCAACACCACCATCATCTCCATCGCCATCATCTCCACTCAGAAAAATTTGCATCGCACCTACCACCACCGTACTTATTATCGAGAGAGATCGAGCGGAATTTTGAAATGGGATCAAGAACAAAGTGAGTAGATCTCAATCTAAGAGGATAAAGGGTTAGATGGTCAAGACAATCGAATGTAGAGATTAGCGGGGGTGAAATTGTGAAATTGAAGTCAATTGTTATCAATCGAGATGAAATGGAAGATGGTTTTGTTGATATTAGGGCTTGAGTTGATGTTGCGGTCGGAAGGGAGATGGAACCAAGAAATCAGGGAGATGAATGTCTTGCCATCAATTTGCGGAATTTAAGGAGAAGATCGATGAAGTTGATGCTAATGATTAGAAGAAGGGGTTTATGAAGAATCAGTAGATGGAGATGATTGAGGTGAAAGAGTGGATGATGTTGCGATTCGATGAAGATTTGCTTTTTCTTAGATCGATTTCGGAGTTGTCGATTCAAATTTCGAGAGATCGAGATAGTTGATTCAGAAAATGCTATGATTCAACTTTCTTTTAGGTTTTGTTATTAATTTTCGGTAATTTGCTAACTGAAAACATTTCAATTCATTTCTTTAGGTTTTTTCAATTTCAATTACTATGAATTTGAGTTCAATTTAGGTTTTTCGATGAATTAGTTTGATTATGATGATGGGTTTTTGTATATGTAGAATTTCTTCATGTGAAACCTGGTGTTGATGGTGGTTTTTAGACAAAGGGTAAAATCGTAAAACCCCGAATAACCTAATGTCACCGGCGACACATTTATTAGAATATTCAATGCATGTAGTCAGTAATTAATAGGGGTATTTTTCAAATTAGGGTTACAACAAACAAAACCCTAATTCCCCTCCCGTGCCAATGGAAAATCCTGACCACACCTAGCCCAAGCTAAGCAGCGCCATGCCAAACGCACTCTGTATTGGCCCAGCTATGCTAGTCACACCAAACGTGCCAAAGCATGCCAACCATGCTAGCCGCACCTCCGTGCCAATGGAAAATCATGTCAGCCACACCTAGCCCAAGCTAGCCGCGCCATGCCAAACGCACTCTGCCCTTGGCCCTAGCTATGGTAATCACACCAAATGCGCCAAAGCATGCCAACCATACTAGCCGCACCTCCGTGCCAATGGCAAATCATGCCGGCCCTTTTGTAGCCCAAGCCAGTCCGCGCCATGCCAAACGCACTCGCCTTGGCCTAGCTATGTTAGTCACACCAAACGCGCGAAAGCATGACAATAATGTTAGACGCACCTCGTGCCAATGGCAAATCATGCCCCGACCACACCTAGCCAAGCTAGCCGCGCCATGCCGAGACGACACTCTTCCTTGGGCTCCTAGCTATGCTAGTCACACCAAACGCGCCAAAGCATGCCAACCATGCTAGCCGCACCTCCGTGCCAATGGAAAATCATGCCAACACCTAACCCAAGCTAGCCGCGCCGTGTCGAACGCACTCGCCTTGGCCTAGCCACGCGGTTGCACCACCACGCCAAGCCAAACACCCTTACCTTGGCCTTACCGCGTCATGCCGGAAGTAGCGCCCGCGCCTAGGCTTGCAAACCGTGCAACCTAGGCCAAATTGGCCACGCATGTCGTTGGCACATGCCAGCACGCACGGGCGTAGCTTTTCTTACCAAATCGTGGCCAGTAGTGGTCGAGCATGCCATTGGCACATGCCAACACGCTCGCTGGTAGCTTTTTCTTACCAAAGCCGTGGCCCTAATGGCCCGAGCATGCAATTAGCACATGCCAACACGCTCGCCGGTAGCTTTTCTTACCAAGTCGTGGGCCTAATGGCCAAGCATGCCATTGGCACATGCCAACACGCATCGCTGGTAGCTTTTCTTACCAGGCCGTGGCCCTAATGGCCGAGCATGCCAATGGCACATGCCAACACGCATCGCCGGTAGCTTTTCTTACCGTGCCTTGGCCTGGCTGAAAGCATGCCATTGGCACATGCCAACACGCTCCCTCGTTAGCTTTTCTTACAAATCCGAGGCCCTAATGGCCAAGCACGCCGAGTGGCACATGCCAACACGCATCGCTAGTAGCTTTTCTTACCCCGGTCGTGGCCCTAATGGCCGAGCATGCCATTGGCACATGCCAACACGCTCACCGGTAGCTTTTCTTACCAAGTCGTGGCCCTAATGGCCGAGCATGCCATTGGCACATGCCGACACGCATCGTTGTAGCTTTTCTTACCAGGTCAGAAGCCCTAATGGCCGAGCATGCCATTGGCACATGCCAACATGCATCGCCGGTAGGTTTTCTTACCATTACGTAGCCCTAATGGCCATGTGTGCCATTGACACATGCCAAACACGCACGTTGGTAGCCTAACTTGCAAGCCGTGCAACCTAGGCCAACTTGACCCGAACGTGCCATTGACGCATGCCAAAACCCACGCTGGTATCCTAACTTGCGAATCGTAAAACCTACCACCAAGGCATTATGCACACGCCATTGGCACATGCCACACACGCCACTAGTAGCTCTGGCATTGCCACTTACACTCAACGTACAACCTACCACCAAGGCATTCCGCACATGCCATTGGCACATGCCACACACGCCACTAGCATATCTGGCATTGCCACTTGCACTCAAGGTACAACCCACAACAAAAGCATTCCGCACATGCCATTGGCACATGCCCCACGCGCCACTAGCTGCGCCACTTGCACTCAAGGTGCAACCAACACTCGAGACATCAACACAAACCGGGGATGCTTTCCGGGGTCTTGGTTTGGCGGTCACAAGCATGCAGCGCGTACTACGCTCACATTAAGAAAGCGTGAATAGGAATAAAGCTGTCAAATAAATGAGGAAATAATGATGAAAACGTTTTCACCCATAAACACCATGCGGTTACCACCTCCTCCCATTATTCCACCCTTTACTCTCTTCCTTCATGAGGCCAGGGTACGTTTCAATCTCGACTTGTATAAATAGGTCTTACCTATTTCCACCAGACGACAAGTCTCGGTCAGGAGAAAAACGCAACACTCTTAAAAGGCAACTTTGCAAGCTCTTCAAAAAGCTTTCATCTCTTGCAATCTTCCGAAGCTTTCACTTTTTGATACAAGTCGAGACACTACTCTCCCAGAATTATTCTGGTCTCAACACCTTTCTTTGCTTCCTCCCCAAATCAACCCTTCTCCTCCACTTTGTGACCAAGCAAGTCTCAAACGCCATTTCTTGGTTTAGGCCGGACTTGTACAGATTGATCTCTCGAATCTATAAAGTGCTAAAGTGCATCACATTTGTTTAGGGTTTAAATCGAGCTTCTCACTCACCTACCGAATTCTACCGAAATCGTGAAACGATTTTTACCCATAAACACTGGGAAATGAGTCACGTTTGTGAGGACCAAGATTAGGAATTATGTTAACGCGATCGTGAGAAGACTTTTATTTGGAATTTCGGTAAATTCTTTCGATTTCTTTTGTTCATATAAAGCGATAATATCGAGATTGCGAGCTCGTTAAAAGAACAAATGTTGTTTCTAATTCATTGCATTGGAATATTGGAATGGAATACGACGCTATAAAGTGATTCATGTAGCACCTTTAATTGTGTTGTTTGATGACAAAATACTAGTTTTTGACTCATTTTTTGATGTTCGTGTAATGTTAGATGAGTGAAACTGATGTCGCGAAGGAGACTAAGCAATACACTTACAAAGAGGGCGCTCAATTTGTGTTCATGGACCTGGTACTGCACATACTTGTTGTTCTTATGCTCTTGATTTTACCGGAAAGGATATCGTCTATTCGCATTAGTTCTTAAGACTTAAAGAGTGATTCTTATTGATTTTTTTGATTGTTGTGCGATGAGGAAATTCGTTTGAATGACTCTGATGTGGGTGACAAGAAGAAGTGGGCAGAAGAAGGAATGGACTCGTGATTATGCACTGGAAGGGACAAGTAATTTTTCCATCCATTGTTACTGTTGGCGAGTATGTTAATTAATTATGAAACTAGTGGTTTATGGGGTGGTAATGATGGTCTTTGTTAGAGTTGTTTGGTGGTTTGTTTTGTATTATTTGTGGAACTAATCGGGTTTTAGTAGTTATTATCCGGATTTTTAGTGATTCTCATGATGCGAGGTTGTTTTATCTTCATAAATTTACATGGTGTTGATGCACGACTTACATCTAATCACCACCAAATTTACAGGTTTGCATAATGAATGAGGTGATTTCTATGCAAGGCCGAATTGCAAGCTTCATGGGATTTTCTAAAACTTAAAATATTTGCAGCGATCACCACTGCTCGTTCGGGTAGGTAAAGTAATTGCAACCCTGGAAAACCTCATCAAGTAGCTTCCAACTTTGGAAACAACTTGACCAAGTTGCTTCCACTATTGGAGACAACTTGAGCTAGTTGCTTCCTTTTTCGGAGACAACTTGAGAAAGTTGCTTTCACTTTGAGGCAACTTAACTAGTTGATTCCATATTGGAGGCAACTTGGTTATGTTTTTTGGTCCATTCATTCATCGGAAATTATCTTTTACTTATATCTTAGAGTAGTTGTGAGCCCAATTTGTGGTGCAATGGTAACACAAAGGTTGTGTTGAGTTGTTAATGATGGTTGTCTTCAACGTGATGCTCATGCTTTAAAGTCAAGAGGGTATGAATTCTTAGGAAGTTGAGAAGGAACTCAATATGTATCCAGGCATTGAAACGAGAACAAGATGTTGTTACTTGCTTGTGTGTTCTTTGATGGTGTTTGAGTAGGGGCATGGAAGTGACTGCAGCTATTGGCTCATGTTGCAAGTGTGCATAGACGGTTGTGGTCATGAAGTTGTTGCAGGTAGAGTTGCAGTAGCATATATGGAGGATGTGGTGTTGTATGGTGGTTGAGCACTGATGGTGTGGCGAACTCCATGGTGCAATGGTAGCACAACTGACTATATGTCGGGAAGATGTGTGTTCGACTCACAATAGGTTCACTTATTTGTGTATAATTTTTATTTTTTTTGGAGATAACTTGTGCTAGTTTCTTCCATATGTGGAGACAACTTGAGCTAGTTACCTCCATTATTGAACAACTTCAACAAGTTGCCTCCAGTTGGAGACAACTTTATTGAGTTGCCTCTAGATGATGGTGGTGGAATTGGTGGTTCTTCTGTGGTGATTGGTGGCGGTGGATGAAAGTGGTGGTGGTTGGTGGCGGTGGTGGGTAGTGGTGTTGGTTGTCGGTGGTGTACAATGGCGCTGGTTGTCGGTGGTGGTAGTTGGCGGTGGTGGAGGAAAATGGCGGTGCTGGTTGGCGGCGGTGGTGGCGGTGGTGGACAGTGGTGGTGGTCGTTGGTGGTGGTGGGGCGAGAGGTGGTGGACGGTGGTGCTGGTTGTCGGCGGTAGTGGTGGACAGTGGTGGCGGTTGGCGGTGCTGGACAATGGTGTTGGTTGGCGGCGGCGGTGGTGGTCGGTGGTGGTGGTGGTGTTGGTGGTGGGGACGGTGGTGGTGGTTAGCGGTGGTGGTGGTGGTCGTCGGTGGTGGTAGTTGGTGGTGGTGGTTGTTGGCGGTGGTGGATAGTTGTGATGGCGGACAGTAGAGGTTTTCTTATTTATTTTTTTATTTTTTTTATTTTTTTTGAATAGTGGTTAGTGGTAATGGTTTTGTATATACATTATTACACAAAAGAGGGTATTTTTTAGTAATGTATTATACTTAGGAGTATTTGTAAAGTTCAAAAGGGTATATTTGCAATAGGTCTCATAGTAGGGGTATATAGATAATGTTCCCTATCTTTTATTTGGGTGACTCGTTTTATGGGTTCCAATGGTATGTCCAGGTTTGATACGTCATCTATGGGTTTAAGGAACTATCAATGGGTATGCCTACTTTAAAATTTTGATTCTCCACAATTGAGAAACAACTCCTACTTGAAAATTAGTTCTTAATGGGCCTTGTAAAACTGTTGTTACTGGTTCATGCTTGCTCGCGTTGTGTTTATGGAGAAAGATTATTCAAGTAGGAATAGTAAACTACGAAGACTTATTGTTTATTGTTTTTAACCCCTTGATGCTATTGATTAAATGTCTCTTTTATATCCATGTTTTAATCAGATTATATTCATGCAGGTTATGTGCCTACCACTTATGATAATACATCCAACCCATTACATGCAGTGGGAAATTGTGGCTCCTCTACACAATCGTCCTACTTTGTTTTTGATAACACAAAATTGGTTAGAAAGACCAAAATCAAAATTTCTGGGTGAAAAGGACAGGTCGATTTAGAATCTTACTTTGTTTAAATGGACAAAATTTTAAAAATAGGCGGGGATGTAACCGGTTTCATCCTCACAATTTTCAAATATTTTTATTTTTATTTTACACGGATGCATCTAGTTTCATCCTTGCTATTTTTTAAGTTTAAGCCAGGATGAATCCCGGTTTCATCCTTGCTATTTTTTTTTTGTCCATTTCACCCATAAAATTTTTTGCTCGTCCATTTGAACCGTGATTTAAATTTTTTTGGATAAATGACCCATTTTCCGTTTTGATAATCAACCAGAAAAATTGGTTCAAGTTACTGCAATAAATGCTAATTATGAAAACTTGGGGAACAATGAGATACTACTTGGACAAGCTTTTTCGAAGTTCTCTGTTATTTGAAGTTCTATATGTTTCTTAGTTCTTATTTTCTCGCTCACGCACTATTTATCCTGTCTATGTGGAATAAATGGCAGCTACATTTTTTATCGAGATTGTCGAGATATGCAGGTGGGAATTTTATAGGCACTTCCCCATTTCTATTTTTGAAGCTATCCTGCATTATCCTGTCTATATGTATTTAGTTATTGGTGCAAACATCCCGCAGAGATTTGGAAGATTGAGTTTCCTATTTAATGGCTACCAAACTCATTATCCTTTAATTCCAGGGTGCCAAATTTCAGCTTGAATTGATTGTTGCAAGCATCAAAGATAATTTCTCCATGAAAAGAAGTTTGGCATGTGAACGACAAGCTTATTATGCCCAGGTATGTCTCTTAGTGTCTGCATAGATCAATAGCCATTAATTCATACGTTTTTTTCTTCCCTAAGTGGTAATTGACGCTGCCTCCAATCATGTGTTTAGGGAAGATGTTATATTTCTCGCCAGTAAGATCCCAATATATGCTTGGATTGTTAACTTGGGTTCAGTGTAGAAATATTAACCAATTGGATAGTGTAAGTAGGATATATTGAATTGTTCAAATATTCTCAACCCTTTGCTTTATTTTTCATGTGTGTCAACTGTGTAGTCTTCCTCTTGTATTCTTACCAGCCTCACTCCCGCCTGTCTGCAAGTTCCTAGTTGCTCTCTTGTTCAAGAAGTGTTACTATGGGATTGATTTGGTTGTGTGGGTGTCTCCTTGTGAAGGCTCATTTTATCTTGTAGGGTTTTGTCGTCAGCTTACGGTGTTGCGAAGTTTTTTTTTTCTTTTTAAATAATGTTTGATAGTTGATGCGAATTACTTATGTGTTATTATCATATTGTAAACGCCATTTGTGCAAGAGGTTGTAGGAACATGTTTTGTCTAAATCAATATATATTCCTTTCTTACTTTTTTCATGTATTTGATATTGACGAACTACCTAATGGGTAACGAAGCAAATGTAATGTTATATGAAAAAAATGTCATAGAGTAGGCTTTACGATGACAGTTTCATGAAAGAACTGCTACCTTAGTATCGCTCATGTGACGGGTTGTTCACAAAACCCATACTAAAAGTGTTTATCATGACAGCTTTTGTAGAAAATGTTTTAGTAAGTAATTTGCCATTAAAAAAGGTTTACGGTGACAGTTTATATAGAAAAGGTTACGTTAGTTGTCAACTATGACAGGTATATGAAAGAAACTGTTACCTTAGTATAAGAATCGAGCTTCTAATGACAGTTTCATGTAGAAAATGTTACCACAAGTTGTCAACAGTAAGAGGTTTGTGAAGAAACTGTTACCTTACAGCTATGATTTTGTAACAGTTTCTTAAAGATCATTCGTAACAGTGGTGGCGGTGCAAAAATTTTTGAAAACTGTCACATAACCATTTTGGTGACAGTTTTAACTGTCACCTAAGCTCATTTTTGTACTAGTGCTGACATTGAGCTGCTTATTTGCAACACGTTCTTTGACAAAATGATAGTCAATCTCGATATGCTTTATCCTTGCATGAAATACTGAATTTGCGGTGAGATACGTAGCTCCAAGATTATCGCACCACATAGTTAGAACAATTGACAAAACACTAAGCTCCCTTAATAAGGACTGAATCCAAATTAATTCCGATGTTGCAATAGCTATTCCTCGATATTCAGCTTCCGTGCTGGACTTGGAAACAGTTTGATTTTATTTTACGAGCTCTCCAAGATATCAAGTTACCACCAAAATAAATACGGTATCCACTAATGGAACGTCGATCATCCAAGCTTCACCTTGATCTGCATCAGTATGCATGTAGAGAGAAGTATTTTGACGCATGCGAGATGTAAACCATAATCTACGTACACTTTAGATAACACAATATTCTTTTCACGAGCTCCCAATGTTCAATATATAGATCATGCATATATTGGCACACCTTGTTTTCTTGCCACGAAATATCCGGGACTTGTTAGGTGCGGGTATTGCAGTGCACCCACCACATCTGCGATACAAAGTTGCATCTTCAAATCTTGTAGTGCCTCCTTTTTGAATCTTCACATTGGTAGCCAATGGTGTGCGACCAAACTTAACACCATCCATCTTTGTTTTCTTGAGTAGATCCGACACATACTTTCTCTAAGTGAGAATCAATTCCCGATCACGTCTTATAACTTCCACTCCCGGAAAAAAAGAAAAATCTCCCATATCTTTAATTGCAAACTCGACCCAAGTGATGCAATTAGTTATTTAATCGAGATGAATCGACCACTGTGAAAATGATGTCATCCACATACACAAGGACATACGTAATCGATGTTGATGTTTGAAACACAAATAACGAGCTATCTCGCAACAGATCCCTTGGAACCAATTTTAGTTAAGTACGTACTTAGCCTGTTTAAACCATGCACGCGGCGCCTGTTTAAGCCCATACAAGGACTTATACAACTTGCAGACGTGATGTGGGAAATTTGGATCAACATACCCAGCCGGTTGTTTCATGTATACATCTTCTTCCATATAGCCATGTAAGAAGGCATTTTCAACATCTAATTGCTTTAGTGGCCAATTATTCATCAATGCTATCGATAACACCCAAATCGAATTGTACATGGCTTGATAACGGGGCTGAATATTTCCCCATAATCGACTCCTTCTTGCTGGTTGAAACCCTTAGCAACTAAACGAGCTTTGTGAAGCTCAATTGTTCAATCTGGATTCTACTTCACCCTAAAACCCGTTTTGAGACAACAACATTGATTCCTTCTTCATATTTGACCAGCGTACATGACATTACGAATAAGCGCATTAATTTGAACATCCATTGCTGCTCTCCACTTCGGATTTTTGCAAGCTTCTGAGTAGCATGTTGGTTTCATAAATCTGACTCGGTAATGGATGCTTGGTACAACTTACGTATGGGTTTGTTGATGCCAGGACTTGGCCCTTGTCACCATAGGATGAGAAACAAGACCACTTTGAGATGATTGCACATCCTCTTGAAGTTGTGGAGCAGCACTTGATGTGGCAGAATCTGCTGAGAGTCATGAGAAGCAGACTGTTGTTCGAATGAGTGTACCGGTGATGGCTAATAAATATTTGGTGAAGCCACGAAGATTCGAATGACTAGCACTTTGGTACTTGATCTTTGGTGATTGCAATGGAGTTTGTGTGGAGCAAACGGTGCCACCGATTACATTGTAAGCCTCGATTTCCAAAAGGAGGAGTTAAAAAGACACTAGTATCGAGGGTACAATACCCAACATGGCACCGGTACTTGCTGCTGCCTTGGCATGAATGGGAATGTGTTTTCTTCAAATCTCACATGACGAGAAATGTAAATGCCACTAGATTTTCTATGCGACACAAATAACCCTTATGTATTCTTTGTATCCTATGAATACAAATCCGTAATGATCTTGGTTCTATAAGTGTCTCTTAATTAACTTAAGCGACACATGTTAACCGTCTCTTAAATTAGTTAGCGACATTTTTTAATGCGACATATAAATTAATTAAGAGACATTTAAATCATGTCGTTTAGTTCCGTAGGCAACACACAGATTTTATGTTTAATACACTTATATGCGTCTTAAAATTAATATAGCTTTAAAAAAAAAAAAACTAAATTTTCAAATTGGAATTCCCAGGATCAAAATTTCCTGCACCTGCACATTTTATTTTTTGCACCTGAACACGGGAACCCAGCAAGAACTTCCAGCCATTCCATTTTCCATCAAATATGAAATATCAAAGCACAATTCAAACATGATCCATCTCAGTCATAATTACATATGTAAGATACTCAAAATTATAACAAAAGACAAACTTCTTATAAATCACCAAGTCTCTCACTACAAAGTTGAGCATATTTCGGTCTTTGAATAACATAGTACTTCCTATAAACTTGTTCAATCTACATCATGGGACTTCATCTACATTTCTACGGGAAATTATAATTCGGATGGAACATATCGACATGGCACTTAACTTGGAAAGGTAGTCAACAATATAGTCACATACTGAAAATAGGTTTGAGGTCTCAAACAATTACGAGATCACGTGCGCCTCCCGCAAGGCCATCTGCCTTGTCTAAACCAGCTCCAGGGAACAGAACACCTTGGACGATATCCTTTACGTTTTGTTTGTAACCTGACGAAAACAAAATCAAATGAAAATATGTCAACGCATGAGTGACACCCTTGATGTAGATCATAAGTTCAACAAAATCGGTGAGACAAGCACTAAATATAGAGGCACCTTCTATAATGTCTCTCAAATTATATATAAAACCTTGACTTATAACTTCCATGTGCCAAGAATTTACTGTGATCCGACTTCTCACCTTACTACTTCTTTGGCGACAGACCCAATAAGCATTTCGTTCTCAAGTCATCTGCGTAATACACCAAACACAGAACAAAGTTCAACAGCATTAAAGTATTTCAACTTACACATGATTGTGAGTTCAATAAAGGCACATTGAGCTTCTGCTTCCTCGAGAATGAGAAAGAAACGAAAGCAATAACAACACCCAAAACAACTCAGACATGGATTACCTTTCCAATCATGGGATCCTAAGAGCTAGCCATTCCAAGAACTTAATAGGGTAATTAAAATTTTCCTCCTTTAAAATTAGGTTATCTCTATAGTAATATGATATCCATGAATAGTCGGAAAAATATGACAATGAATCCCCATCTATTATTGCGTACTTCACAAAGATAGTTAAACACTATAACCCATCATATCTACATTGGAACTGTATGACACATACCGACAGAAATTAAAGCAACTTCTATGATACACATACTTTACTGAACCATTGAGCATAAGAAGGATCATATGATGATATCTCGGCCAGATTCATTACACACCGATTCGAGTGATAAATCTCATTTGCACCGGTATCAAATATATCCAAGGACTTTAGAAGGGTTATGAGTTTTCCAGACACCTGGAAATTCAAAAAAAATGAGTATCAAAACCTTTCCCTCATGTGCCTATCATGTTAATACTTGAAAGCTGCTTGAAAAGTAGAAAACTAGGAAATAGTCGTAAGTAACTATACGAAAAACTTCATCCTAATTCAGTATGGCAGCAAAAATATAAAAAGTAAGTGGAAGAAGAAAGCCAAATCCAAGTTGTAATCCCTAAAAAATACAGAATGAAAGATCATACTCAAGGAATCCGGTTTCATCTTTAAACCAATATTTGATTTATTAGCAATTTACTATCAATTAAACCGATAGTTGATTTGTTGGAAAATATTATCGTCTTTTAAGCCTAACTTCTCATGTTTCCTAACTTTGGACATATTCAGAAAATAAGAAGTAATGTAATCCCAACAAAATTAGATACATAGTTATATTCAAATCATATAATATGCAGGTAGCCTTTATAATATACAAGAACAATTATATGCGGATATAATATCCATGGTTGAATCTTTAGAAAAATGTAGCATTTATATCACATGAGATGGATATTAGCCAATGACATTGTAGCTGCTTAGTGAAGTCGCGAGATAATCTCCATTGAAGTCTACCTACAATGTCCAATTCACTCTAAGTCAAACGTGTCACAACTTTTGGAGATAAAGCAAGAAACAAATCTATTTAAGAATAAAAAAAACAAACAACTCAAGATAAAGAAGAAGGAATTTAGATACCTGAAATCAATGTGGTATAAGGTTCGGTGCACAAGATGAGGATTTGAACTGCAAATATCTTAACAAACGATTCTACGAATAAGACAGGGTTGAATTTCTACTTGCTAGGAAAACTAATATAGGGTTAGAACTTTTTTTTGGTATTCAGAAAAATGAAAACCCTATCATTTTACTTTCTAGACATATGAATACTTCATCCTAACTCATTATAATATTTCCAGTGACACAATAAATCGTGGACTATCAAAACAGAACACAGTCATTTAACACCAAATCAAGTAATTTGTCAACCGAAAACTCTATACATACATTTAACATTGAAAGTGACACCCATTTTCAGTCAATACATGGAAAATCGATTAATGATATAGGGGTTAGAGAATTTACCCATGAGTCTTAAACTTCATGCTAACTTCAGGAGTTTTTCCAAGAACAGCCCAAGCAATATTCATATACACCCACAACAAACAAACAAAAATTAGTTAAGCAAAACTAAATCTTCATCAGGATAAGTTTCGTATATATTATGTGATTGCAGGAAATCCTACAATACATCCCTCACAAGAATTCATAATAATCAACCCATCTTTAAGATTAACAATCACACTTTTTATTAATTGAGTTAAAGAATTTTACAAAGGGGAAATGAAATCAAGAATACAACTATTACTCTAGACTTTCTCTCTCCTCAAACTTTCCCTCCACTCTAAAAAGATCTCTCTTCTCTCTTAGGCCTACTCGGCCCTTTATATAGGACATTACATATTGGATGACAGCTAAGTTGTCCTTTATTTTCGGATCTGGCTTGCGACATTCTCGCAAGTATTCAAATATTAAAT
The DNA here is from genome assembly GCA_023531295.1 of Papaver armeniacum. Classification (NCBI taxonomy): domain Eukaryota; kingdom Viridiplantae; phylum Streptophyta; class Magnoliopsida; order Ranunculales; family Papaveraceae; genus Papaver; species Papaver armeniacum. The sequence goes on along the minus strand of JAJJWW010018491.1, from coordinate 24,602 downwards.
CTCGCAACGCTCGTAAATATCGCTAGGTCCTCACACCTTTCTCGTATTCAGGCTGTCATCATCCGTTGCGTCATTTTTATTACCAATCTGCAATATCTTCGCAGTGTGTTGTTCAAGGATTTCGCAAGGATACTAATGTTGAGATATTCTCGATCCTACATCTTGCCTCTTCTCATGTCTTCTCTGCGAAGGAGAGAATGTCATGAGAACTAGTACTTTCAAAATGCCGCAGATTGTTCATTTTCCATATTCTTCTCATTGACATGGTTTTGTACTTTTTACGCAGAATTTATTACACGTATCTATTCTTCCATCCATTTCTTGAAACGTCTTTTTCAACCGCTATTTCTCAACCATTCACGTCTACTCTTCGCATTAAATGTGCTTATCTTCTCGAGAACTCCTCTCTCTCTATATATTCTTCTCACTCTTCTCTTCTTCTTTTTTACTTTCCTTCTTATATTTTCTGCAATTTTTCTTCAACGTTTCTCCGTAACTTCCGCTTCTGCTGCTGTAAATCTTCTTCTTTCTACTTCTTTTGATCTTCAGTTTTTTCTTCATTCCCATACTGAAAATGCCTCCAGTTGGTCGTAAATATGAAACTTCTATGGAAAGAGTTCAGAAAGATTTCGAAGAGAAGGGTTTCACATTAACCACCATTCCCAATCAAGAATCTAAATCCATTCTCTCTGCCAAATTATTTTCTGATCATCATTGTGATGATAAGGAAATCATAATTTCTCTTGGTCAGATTCTCGCTGGCCTTCCCATTCCTCTCTATGATCCCGATATTCCCTTATTTTATGAAATTCTTTCTCATGCGAAATTCTCGCGAGCTATCTATCAATTGAGTGGGGATTAAATTCTTGAATTCGCCAATCGCGGTGCTGGTAAAGGATCTCTTTACCCAAAAGAAGTCAGAGATCCTGAATTTGAGGATTTAGAAATATTTTCCGAAAAGTATACAGTAGAGAGTTTCTTTGAAAATTACGAAGTAATAAACATGAAAAATGATAGAACTCGCTGGGGTGCTCGCTTGAAGAGAAAAGAAAATGTTGCTAGCGATAGAATACTCATGTAAGACATTGATTGGCATTCTGGCAAGAATAATATTCCTCGTCACTCTAAAGATGACAAATGGTGCGTCTTTCCACTGGTTTTGAAGGGACCTTATATTTCAGGTCCAAATGTGCTTCCTGCGAATCTCGCCACTTACCAACCTTGGGTATTTAATTGGCCCGAGAAAGTGAAAGAGGTATGTCTTCGAGTCTTGTTCACTTCATAATCTTCCATTTATTGTTACTTTGCGAAAATTTTAGATTAACAAGCTGAGGTCGAGCTATAATAGAACCGGGAAGGCTAGCACTTTATCTGCTCTGCGCTCCATCACAGATGAAGTAAGAAACATCTTTATATATTTATTTTTTTAAAAATATTGTTGCCTTTGTTTCTTATCTTCATGTGTGTGCGAAGGTTGGTGTTGTAGCTGTTGAAGAAGAAAAAAGCTCTAAGGTTGCGAAGACCAAAGGCAAAGGTAAAGGTTCTCTTCGCAAGGAGAAATTTGCTGCTCCACCTTCAAAGAAGCGAAAAGTTCATTCTCCTTCTCCCTCAAATCTTCGACCTGGAGAAAGTTCTGATGATGATGATAATGATGATGTTGATACTCTTTTCGCAAGAGAATATTTTCCAATTGAATCTTCTATGGCACAACCTGTCTAGCATCTTCTCTGACTCCATGAAAGGGATTGGGGATGATCGTCTCTCTAGTTCATGCAAAGCTCTTGCGAGTATCTGCGATGCTCCTTTACTAGAGGGTGATGATTCTCTTCATGGAGTCTCCAGATCAGTGACTCCCGGACTTTACTCGAACTCACTTGGTGCCTTGGTATTCCTTCGTTTCTATATTCCTTCATAATTATGATTTTAAAATTATATTATATCTTGACAGTTTTCTTCGCAGACTGGGAGAGCTACCTTTGTTGTTGCCTCAGATTTGAGAAAAGACGTGGGGTTCTTGAAAAGAAGAATCTTGAACTTCGCAAGAGAAATGAAGAATTAGAAGCGGAAGTTGCTACTCTTGGCGAAAAGAATATACAATTGGAAGGTGATTCTTCCACTCGGAAGGATAAGATATCTAGTCTTCAAAGTGCCAACCAGCAACTTTATGGTATGAAATTTTTCTCTTTCCCTTTGTTTTGTTTTCTCATTATCTTCCCTCATATGATTTACCATTTTCGCAGACGTCTATAACCTTTCTGAGGAAGCCATTCTTCTTCGCTCATTCCCTGACTCTATGGATAATAATACCCTTCTTGATCACCTCAATAGTTCTTTGAATAGCTTTTCAAATGACAGGATTAAATCTCTTCCGATAAATGAACTCCAATCCAAATTTCGCCTCTTAGAAATTGACCATAAATCCAGTTTGGGCTTAGCCAACCAATTTAAGCATTTCTATCTTAATTCTAAAGAGAAAATTAATGCTTTAAGGACCAAGATCAGTGGTCTCATAGATGATAAAGACCGCATCGCTAAACAAGGTGCTCAAGCATTAGCGAAATTCCAAAAACTCTTCTTGAAGTTCAAATTGAACGAGATGAATCTAATCGCAAAAACATTTGTACTTTGCGAAAGAGAGAATCAAATTCGCTCCTTCGCTCATAAATAGTGATGATGAATTCGCTTGGGTCACGAAAGTTCTAGATGACGCCAGAAATAATTTAGGTGTAAACGTTAGTCTTCAAGCTGAGCACACAGCCTTGGTTAGGGATATGATTTCTGACATAGAAGGTTGTTAATTATTCTTCTTTATTAATTGTTTATCTTTCATAAATTGCCATTAAGTTGCTGATTCATTATCATATGTTCGCGGGAGTCAAGAGATTTCTCAAAAGGACCAAGAACTTGAGTCTGAGAAGGAGCAGCTCGCAAAAGAATCTTTCTTCTCGCGTTGATAAATATTCTAGGATCAAGAGCCAACTAAAGATTACTATTGCGTATTTTAAGAATGATGCTACTCTTTTTCGCAATCGGACTATTAAAACAATTACGTGATGTGAAAACAATATCCCTCATTCTCGCATATCCATGCCTCCTAGAAGAAATCCCCAAGAATGTGCCTCCTCTGGATATCTCTGACAGTGATGCTAGTGAAGAGAGGAATCTGATAGAGGTGAAGAAGAAGAAGGATCTGATGAAGACGATGAAGAAGAGGAGTCAAACAATAAATAATTCTGTTTCCTTCTTTCTCTTTTTGTAATATCTGTACATTCATTCTTTTAATCTCCAATCTTTGTAATCTTTTGCTGCAAACTTCTTGAATCTTCAAATGCAAGTTCTATCTTTTTTGTTCCTTTCTGCACATATTTAAAAAGCAATTATTTTTTGCAATATGGTTAATCAATATATTATCAATATTTCATTTTATGCGTGCGTAAATCTATCATATGGAGACAAATAACACGTTCTTATTCTATACATTACCATACTTGTCTCTGTTATTTGCATTCAAATGAAAGATTAAGCAAGTTACTTTTGAATAACGATATGTATTCATGCCTCAGTCTCGCAGCTGTTTCTGCTGAATTTTCGCAAGTAGGTATTTCTTGGTTGCTTCCAAGATTTTATTTTTTCTTTTTCTCTTATGTGGTCTTATTTTGCCTTCCTAGTTAAAGGTCTTATTGTGCCACCTCTTGTCATTGCGACAAGATCGCAGGATGTCTTTGCACTTGCATGCAAAAACCCATTGATCTTGCCTTAACTCTCTCTTTTTTATTGAAATTTTTGTTGCGACAATATGACAGGCCTAAAAATTCTTGCGAAAATAAAGACCCATGACATTGCCGTCTTTCGACGAAATCGCAGGACGTCCTTACACTTTCATGTCTTGACCCATTGATCTCGTCTTATCTTTGTCTTTTGTATTATTTCCTCTTGAGATTGTCGCACAAATATGACAAGCCTAAATTTTCTTGCGAAAATAAAGCATCATGACATTTGCGTCTTAAGACACTTATCATCTCCCTAATGGAGGGTGCCGCCGCTATCTTCCCCCTGGTTGCCCCTTCAAGGAGGCGTACCTCTACCATACAAGGTTGGCTCCTCCCATCCGGTCTTAACAACAACCAATTGTTTTCGCAGCCTCTTATCCCTTTTTCCTATATGGCTTATGGTTACGAGACTTCACCTAAGTGGGGTTTTATTCGGGCCGAGTGCAGCATACGTCAAGACTTTCCAAGAATGGCCAGGGTTGTTCCAGACGCCCCGGGCACTCTTGGCTCAACCGTGTACCTCGGCGCCTTGATCAGATGCCGCACTCCTTAGAAGAGACCCTCAGTCGTCCAATCTAAGTCATTATATTAGGTTGAAAATCCGGGGTACCTCTCCTGGATGGGCTTTATTGACCCCAAATCTCCGTGACTCAGGTTCCATGGGCGGTGTAACCTTTTCATTGAGCCACGCAATAGGTACCCCCCTTTTATGACGCACTTTAGGTCTTACATTTTCCACTTGCGAAATTTTGATTTCGCGAACTAGGGTGTACGCCATAGCAGGTTCGCCCCTGTCTGATTATTTTGTTGATTCTTCTGCATATAAGATCTTTTGTAATTTCATGAATCTCATCTTTATCATTCATAAAATATATTTTCTTCTTCTTCATATCAGCTCTTTTGTAATTTCGCAATCTCATCGTCGTCATTCATAATTTTTTTTTTTTTTTTATCCATTCACACATCTTTCTTTCTTCTCTCAATCTTACTTTTGCAGTCATAAAATCAACAAATACATTCACTCTTTAAGTATCTTACTTACAACTGCTTACTCGCCTCTGCATTTTACTCATTAGTATATTATCCCTTTGCGAAATCTTTGTCGCTTCTTATATCTTTAGCATGCATTGGTTTCATGGCAATTCTTCTTCTCTCTGTTCTATTGCATCTACCATCAATCTTTCACTTTTTTGTTTTTATCTGATGTTATGTTTCCAATTCTTCTTCTTCGCAGCTCTTTCTTCGCAAGATTCTACATCAATTTCATAACATTTCTTTCCTTCAACCCAATCTCCTTTTACTATGCAGATACCCCTAGGATGAGGAACTTGATACATTGATGGAAAGTCAATGCTACACCTAAAATCCCATGTAACCAAGGTCGTCCAATCAATGCGTTGTATGGTGATTCCACGTCGACTACACAGAATAGAATTTCAGAGGACAATCCTTTCAGTGGATTCGCATACTGACTTCTCCTTTAGGTTTATTGGCAGTACCATTAAAACCATAGAATAGATCTTGTAAGTTGAAGGTATTAGATCTTAATCTTTTCCTCCCATAGTTTTATAAGTATGATAAAAAAGGATATCCACGGAACTTCCAGTATCGATTAAAATTTTGTTGATTGCCCATGTATTCTCAGCTTCATCTCTTCATCATCAATAGGTTTTGGGTTAATCTCTAATCTTAACACTAATGGGTTATCGTGCATCTTACCACCCTCAGGTACTTTCTGCGGTGAAGGAAATAATCTTCTTTTTCCATTCTTTCAGTGGTGATGCTTTCACAATGTTCATTATTTCTTTATCATCAGCATCTCTTGCGAAGACCCTTTTGATAGTGTTATCATGAAAGTCTTCAATCGTTTTGTACGAATGTACAATAGAATGACAAAACAAATTCTTTGCATTTGCTCCAACTTCTATTACAAATATTTCTCCTCCTTTTGTTGTATTTACCCTGCGAATTTCTGGCGGTGGTAGTAATGGTTGAGACTGAGTTTGGTTTTTTAGAAAATGATTTAGTTTCCCTTGATCTATCATTCTGAGGATGATTCTTTTTATATTTCTGCAATCATTTGTTGAGTGTCCATGAAAATGGTGATAAGAGCAAAATACATGACTTCTGTCGCTTGGAGGTGGTTCATTCCCCATGTTCCATGGCGCGGGTATGTTTTCCATCAAGATTATAGCTTCCCATATTTTCTCTACACTAGCATTCAGAGGTGGCATTTTGATTTCTTCCCATATTTTCTAAACACTAGCATTCAGAGGTGGCATTTTGATTTCTTCCCATATTATCTTATGACTTCCCCGTCCTCTGTGATGGTTTTGCCTCTGACCTCCATAAGTTTCTAGTGGATGATCAAGTCTTTGAATTTTGTTATTTCCACCACTGCTATAGAAGTTTCTTTCTCTCTCGAATTCTTATTGATCACGACTTTCCATAACTACAAGCTTCTGCTGACTATCTTCCATTATCTTCCCTTGTTGTCCTTGCGAAGTGTTCGCCACTGTATTTATCAACTTAGGTAACAAACTTGCATTCGCTTCTTTTGAACTTGTATTCGCAACTGGGTATGATTCCATCTCATTTTGCTTTTCCTCAAGAGCAATATACTCCTCCTGTAATTCTCGCAACTCAGTCATTGTGATCGTATTCTTAACTCTGAAAATTTGAATGTATAACAGATTGGTTGCGAACATAGCGTTGATGATGATAGAATGAAGTATCTCTCATCCACCCGACCAGCCATATCACTACACATTGTCTTCCACCTCATGGTTAGATGTTTCAAACTTTAGCCAACCCTTTGCTTTAACCCAAATACATCTTCAATGCCAAGTCGCGAGGAATTGTTACTTATATACGCCCCTAAAAATGTAGCTTGCAAATGGCTGAAAGATGTAATAGTATTATTTTGCAAACCTTCAAACCATTTCAAGGCCTCTCTGTTAAACTTGATGCAAAATATTTGCACAATACACGTCATAGTTCTCCCATTGTAGCATACATCTCACATAAGCTTTGATGTGTTGTACCTGCACAAGTTGTTTACATTAAAAATCTTTGGTTAACGCAGTAGATTGCACTTTTGGGGTATTCCTCCTAATTGTACTTCTTGTGTGAATGGGGTTTTCGCAGCTTCTTCTATGGATTCGTCCAGTTGTCTCCTTCCTCCTTCTCTTTTGTTATTTAACATTCCTCTCATTTCCGCTAATTCTCTCAAAATTTGTTCATTTACACCAGAATTTGGATCCATTGGTCTTTTTAACTCCGCTCTCTTCTTCTGCGTTCATATCTTTTTCATTTTCTTGTTCATTGTTTTCTTCTCGTCTCTCTCTGCGATCTTCTTTTCACTCCTTTCAAGAGTTCGCACACCGTTATATTTCTCATTTTCTCTTCTTTGTCGCCTTTCATCTCTCCTTTGTACTCTATCATATTCTTCATTGATATTATCATTATTCCGATTTTGTTCATGCCTTCTCTCTCGATTATCATGATTGTTCTGGCGAATTGCCTCTTGTAACTCTTGTTCTTCCACTTCTGCTCTCAGTCTTTCCCTCTCGCAATCTAGACGTGCTTGTTCAGTGTAATGTCTTTCGATTTCATCTTTAATTATTTGTCGATTTCTTTGAACTTCTCTCCCATGTAATATTCTCCTTCCTTCTTCATGATTTTCTTCGCCATCTTGATTATTTTGTCCCTGACGTCGTCAATTTCCCTGATTTCTATCATTTTGAAGAATTTCACCACGTTGGATATAACGATCTTCCATTACTTCTCTTCTTTCGCAACGTTCTTTGTCTGGATTTCGTACTTCCTCTCGAGTTTCTTCATTAGCATTTTCTACAAGCGAATTTCGTCTCATTTCTTGTCTAACTGATCTTGAACTTGATCTTGTAGTGCTTCTTGACCTTCTACTTGTAATCTTATGTTTTCCATCCTCAACTCATGATTTTGCCTTGCCGCAGTTTGCACGCTCTTACCGCTTCTAATCGCCTTTCTTTATGTATTCTTTGCCTTAATGCCTCTAATGCTGCAATCTCTTCATTTCCATGAACTATTTCCCCAATTACTTCTTGGTCTCTCTCCTCTCGTCCATTGCTTCCTAATTGCTGCTCTTCTCCCATTTCATCCACAGAATCTGATTGCCAAGTATGTACACTCACCCTATGATAATCCACGTTCTATTTTGTATTGGTGTACGTTGAATTGGCGGTTGAACTTGATTTTCTCCATTGTTTCTTGTGTTCACTCTTGAAGATTCCTCCATTTTATCGCTCCCTTTTCCATCAAGTCTCCTACTCCTTCTAACGGGTGTTGGTTGTTTTGATGTATTTCTTCTTCTAGCCATTTTTTCAATCTTAATGAGTTGTTTAAAATTATATGAAATTCTTCATCTACTACTCCAAATTCTTTCAAATTTCAGTCCCTGTTGTAGCGCCATTATGTGATTGCAGGAAATCTTACAATACATCCCTCACAAGAATTCATAATAATCAACCCATCTTTAAGATTAACAATCACACTTTTTATTAATTGAGTTAAAGAATTTTACAAAGGGGAAATGAAATCAAGAATACAACTATTACTCTAGACTTTCTCTCTCCTCAAAACTTTCCCTCCACTCTAAAAAGATCTCTCTTCTCTCTTAGGCCTACTCGGCCCTTTATATAGGACATTACATATTGGATGACAGCTAAGCTGTCCTTTATTTTTGTATTTTGCTTGCGACATTCTCGCAAGTATTCAAATGTTAAATCTCGCAACGCTCCTAAATCTCGCTAGGTCCTCACACCTTTCTCGTATTCAGGCTGTCATCATCTGTTGCATCATTTTTATTACCAATCTGCAATATCTTCGCAGTGTGTTGTTCAAGGATTTCGCAAGGATACTAATGTTGCGATATTCTGATCCTACATATAACATAGCATGGGTGCATTAGGAAGGAAGGGAGGAATGGGAAAGTAAGCCCTACTAGTAAATAATAGTCAGATAGGCTTCATGTAGTATGTAGATGATCCTCCTTTCAAAATATAATTTCCACCTGCCTGGGAGACTTAGGTTAATTGGTAAGTCAATAACTACAGAGAACTGCTTTTGTTTCTGTTTGCATATATTGAAAGGAGGGAATGAATTATCTTGTGTCTAGCTTCTCCCAATTGTCAGTCCAACTTGTGATGTGCTTCAAGACATTTTGTGCACTGCAAGTTCGAGTTAATAACCGAAATGTAACAACAAAACAACCATGAAAAGTGAAAACGAGAGAAGGAAATAAGGTTAACCACAAGCGTCTGCAAATCAGAGGGCAATTGACTAGGGAACCTCAAACAACAAGGAACACCAGACATTGTAGATCTTACACACAGTTAGGAAGCACTTTCCCATGATTTGTGATTCATATTTAGAACCAGTTTGAAAATTCTTCAGTATAGTACAGTCAACTACATAGTCGCATTGATTAGCTTTTGCGATAATGTACACCCTATGGTAGATATATCATATCAAACCCTTAACGGCTTCCGGTATACAAAGAATCCTTCAACTGCAACGAAATACAGACAGATAAAAGATCAACATGTGAGTACAACTTTGATACAGATGGAAGAAATTAAAGATCAAATTGATTGTGATGTGTAAAATATTAAGCCCTTAACTGTAAATAACAAGTCTTAAACAAATCTGATTGTTACAAAATTAACAGTAGAAATATTTACATTGTTTCTTGCTTTGTTTCAGTAAAATTTTCTCAGTATATGAAAAGACACATCCAGATTTATTACAAATAGAAATATTTAACTGCATAAAATAAGAATATTGTTTGGAAACTAAACATAAACCTCACTAGTTTCAGATCTAAACGATTAAATTCTACTAAGATAAATTAAAAAGAAAATCCAAACGGAAATGAACCCTATAATTCTCAGATCGAAAAGGTTGTATCTATTATAAATACCAAAAAAAAAATTAACAAACAAAAATAAACCCTAGAAAATCGTCACATCTAATACAATAACATAACTAAAGCATCGGCTCATCAAATGAAATTAAAACCAAACCGATGATACTTCATAAAAATCCAATCAAAAAACATATTTCGAATTTTAAAGATGATTAATTGTACTATACAAAAGAATCTAGACACAAAAAATCAAAAACAACGAAATTAGTTATTCAACGTGATAAACTTATCTCGATTCACTGATCTATCATCTCGTCGACTGAGATTCAACCATGGAGAATGATTTTCTAGGGTTTTTGGAAGGAAAATTAAATTTCTAGGGTTTGCTACAAGTTTTAGATTAGTGAAATAATGGGTTAGATTTCTGAAAGATTATCTTCATTTATGAGATGAAGATTAGGAGGATGGCTTTTGATTTCTGGAAGATGGGGTTTGAGATCGGAAGATACGGGTAAAATGGAGTAATGAAAAGGGAGAGTTCGAGAGAAAGATAGAGAGAGAGAGTCGGGATAAGTTAATAGACGAGAAACATAAAAAAGAATGGTTAATAATAAAATAAATTTTCATTGACAAGTAAGTCCTCAGTCATTTTCAAAACGTACAAGCGTGTCCTTTTTTCCTTATTTTCCAACCGTATTCTAGAATTAATGAGACAGTTAAGTTTTATAAGAGACACATAAACGTCTACCACTCTAATATGTCTCAAACAAGAAAAACCAAATGTAGCGAAAACCTGGATATGGTGTAGTGATATGCTAGACACCTAAACACCTTAAGGAATGAGTAGTTTGGCTCTTTGTGAAAGAGTAGTTCTAATGGAGTTTTAGGATTTGTTGATGATTTTGGAAGTCTGTTAATCACATAACATGCGGTAGTGAATACATTAGACCAAAGGAGACATGCATATGTGCTACAAATAAAAGAGCTAGGGCCGAGACTTAGTAACATGACCTAATTCGTCTTTCTCGCAATCCCATTTCTGTGAAGTATGGGGACAAGAGAATCTATGCTGAATACCAGGATTCATTTAGATATGCAGTGAACTTTTTATACTCTAATGCATTGTCAGGCTGAATTTTTTTGATTTTATGATTCGTGAGATTTTCAATTTGTTTGCGGCCGAATAAATGTGTTTAAAGCATCTTAACGTTGAACAAGTGGAAATATCCAAGTGAAATGCGAGTAAACATCCATGATTAGCATGTAATAACGAAAACCATATCTGGATAAATATGGTGAAACCCAAATATCTCAAAACAACTAAACTTAATGGTTTATCATAAAGAGTATTGCTAGTAGAAAAGGACGATTTCTTGCTTTTACCGACATGACAAGAATAACAATAATCAAATTGCTTATTGGAAACTGGTAAAGAAAACCTATGAAATATGCTAGAGGCGTAGCGCATCATTGGATGACCCATGCGTTGATGCCAAATAGGGAGGAAGAAGCAACATGTGCCTGCGGCTTTCCGGATCTAGTTTATGAATTCCCTCAAATATATATAGCCAATTCCTATTTAGCCCTCGGAGCAGCAGTGTTCCCGTGTGCTTGTCCTTCACAAAGAAATGAGAATTGTGAAACTCAAAGAAATCATGATTGTCCTTACAAAATTGCGAAACAGACAACAAATTTGTTTTTATCTGAGGGACATGTAATATATGGTTCAAACAGAACATTCTTGAGTTATAGGTGAAGGATGCATTACCAACATTAGCAATGTTTAGAGCATTGCCATTACCAACATGAACATGTTCAATGCCATCGTACTCATGAGGAATAGTTAAGTTCCTCGGATCATCATCAATGAGATGATGAGTGGCTCCGAGTGTCGATTACCCATTGATTATCATGTGCGGGGCTATGTAAGCTACATGTACCTTATGATGATTCTTTAGGTTTCTCATATCGAAACCAACACCCGTCGACTTGATGGTTCTTCTTCTTACATATCGCGATGGGGTTGTTCAAAGATCTTCCGAGCATGATGGTTACGCCGTTGAAGCCGGTTGTTGTTCATCCGAGGTGGTCCACGGTACTGCTGATTGTAATTCCTTGGTCCACTTTTGCTGCTGATCTTTGAGGTGGAGACAACAACATTGGCAAAAGTTTTGGATTAAATCAAGTTATTGTTCAAGCCGCATATCAAAGGTGAGAATATGTGTGTAGAATGTATCCATCTCCATATCTTCAATGGTTCCCAATGCAAGTGACGATGGGATCATATATAGGATTGATTTAGTCCATTATAGATTGATTGTTTCTTCTCATCATCGGTGGAAGTATACCACGATCTTGCATGTTGATCAAACAGATTCTTAGCATCAATCAAGAATTTTTTCAAAGAATTGTTACCTTTACTCAGGGAGTGAAGTTGTTTCTTAAGGTTCATCTGATAAACCTTAGTTTTTGGTGAAAAATATCCTTCAAGTTTGTCCCAAACTTGTTTGGCAGTATCCAGTTCTCTTGTTAGGGCATTGCTCGGTCGAACTCGCATGCGTTGCTATCTCAAGCATGTTTGTCAATGTTAGTGATCAAAACTATAATTCTTGATTTCTAGTCTACTATAGCTAAGGTCTCAGACTAGTGACGAAACTATAAGTCTTGATTTGGTAAGCTTTCGCTTTAGCCGAATTCATCTTTACCTAGTGAAGAAAGTCATGTTATGTTTCAATCACTTTGAAAATTGCTCGAAGAAAAATGGTTTGTGAATAACAACTATATAATGTCCTCTGAGAATGTTTCAATGATTGAAATGAGAGTTTAGATTACATAACCATGGTAGGATATAAGCATTGTTGTGGAATCACATATATGTATAAGTCCTTATTTCTTGAATCGAATTTTGCGAACTTTGTCGATCAAGAGAACCGAAATGGTGGCGTGAGCCAAGTACGCGAACTTGCGGAAGTTCTCAACCCCGAGAATTTCTGCTTGAGTTTGTGAACTCCTTCCGTGAACTTAAGTCCGCGAACCCAGTCCGCTAACTTGAGTTGGTTATATCTAAAAACGATTGTTCCTGAACTCATGTTTAAATAAACTAAGGAATGCTTTTGCAAACTGTGGCTATAAAGTTCATGAACCGATTCGAGTGAATCAAATCGTTTTTGCTTCGATTGTGTCTTGTGTAGTTACATAAATATCTAAGCAATTGAATAACTCTCTAACTAGATAGTTCATTTGAGTCATTTGGACTAGTTATGGTGAAGAAGAATATGGTTGATATAAAATTGCTCATATGGCTAACCTTTGGTTAACTATCGTTGAACCAACAAATGTACATGTTTGGGTACGGTTACACAAGCCTAGAAACGTGCATTTCATGTGTGTATAACAAGCTAAGTTTTCGATCTAACAGTTGAGAAATATTAGCTTGAATCTAATCAGGTTTTCATCTAACGGTGAATATTGAATGCTTTGTTACCAAACTAACCTTTATTGCAAACCTTGATTTGAAAGATTAAATAAGGGATAACTCTAGCAACTGGGAAACCTAATCCCCACACCTTACGTGTGATACTAGTTGTATAAGCTAGAGTCGATTCTCCTTTAACCTTGGGTTTTCTTCTCTAAACCAGGTTAACGACTAAAAGACTTCATTGGGATTGTGAAGCCAGACCGATACTACTTTCTCGTAGTTGTGTGATCTGATCTTGCTGTTTCTATCATACGAGTACAATTGTAATAATTGGCTTGAGGTTTCTATCTCCGATAGGCAAGATAAAAAGAAGTCACAAACATCTTCGTCTCATCGTTTGTGATTCCGCAATACCTTTTTTTGCGTCGATTAAGATTATTGTGAGGTGATCGATATTACTAGGGTGTTCTTCGAGAATATAAGTCAGGGTTATCGATTGGTTCATGTTCGCCTTTATTTATCAAAAGACGGAACAAAACTCGTTGGTATATTCATGGGAGACGGATTTATCTATTACCGTAGACTTTTCTGTGTGATACACTCTTGTTTATTAAAGTCTTCGACTTTGGGTCGTAGCAACTCTTAGTTGTGGGTGAGATCATCTAAGGGAATCAAGTACGTAGCATCCAGATGGGATCAGAGACGTAGGAGCATAATTGTACCTTGGATCTGTGTGAGATTGGTTGGGGTTCAACTACAGTCCACACCGAAGTTAATTTGGAGTAGGCTAGTGTCTGTAGCGGCTTAATACAGTGTGTGTTCAATCTGGACTAGGTCCCTTGGTTTTTCTGCATTTTGCGGTTTCCTCGTTAACAAAATTCTGGTGTCTGTGTTATTTCTTTTCGCATTATATTTTTTTTATATAATTGAAATATCACAGGTTGTGCGTTGTTCAATCAATTAGAATATCCGACCTTTTGGTTGTTGATTTAAATTGATTGAGACTTGGATATTGGTCTTTGGTACCATCCAAGTTATCTCTCTAGTATTTGATAAAGACTCAGATTTCTATTTTCTTGAGTATATAGCAAATCTAGATATTTAGATATAAACTCTTTGATATACTTTTTGTCTAGATTGAGTCTCACTGTCTAGTTAATTCTCTAGAAAGTATTTGGAGTTTTTCCATACGATTGCTAAGCGAAATATTGGGTGTGGTTGTTGTACCCCCACTTTTTCAATTGGTATCAGAGCAGGCAAACACTCTAAACCTAATAAGTTTGTGTTTGTTCGTTCCTTAAAAATTATCCCATGGGAAATTTCTTTGGAAAACTTGCTCTTGGCATCTGTAACGCACGCCAGAATTCCTTAAAGATTGCTCAAGATTATTATGGTTAAAACCTCCGGTTTCTCATGATAATCTCACTTCATCTAAAGGTGAAGATTTAGGTGTTAAGTATCAATCTAAAGGAAAAAATAAAAAGAAGGAAAGATTGAGGAAATGCTCGTTACGCTCAAGGATATAGAACCTCACTAGATTAACTCTTGATCTCTTTGAGGAATACTATCGTAATGCATCAATTGATAAAGATCTATTCAGAGCATTCAAAGGCGTCTTTAAATTATTAGAAAAACTTAATTATGTTAAGTCTAAGAATCACTCCAAAAAAGGTTCTGTACATGTTAAACCTTCAAATAATATTGTACAGCCTAGGAATCGGAAGAATCCTCCTTCTAGCCGGATCAAACGAAGGATAGAAAGCTCTGACTGCCCTGATTATCATCATTACTTTGATTACACCATAGGGATTGTTCACACATATCAACCAGAAATGTTGCATGAGAATTCCTCTACACATTATGCCTCTTGGTAACAAGCCTGGCACTACCCCATTTGTATATATCTTGAAATGGGGCAAGAAATGGTTTGAGTTGTCTTCATTATTATTTTTTAGAATACTCAATAAAGCATTTCTCACATACATCGTCTCTCACAAATTGTGTTGTCATGGGATGCATAACCTTTGATGTCCAAACGTCCAAGAAAATCCCACTTTTCCTTTGTGGGTCGCGGTTCACTAAACGGGTCCAAGCCCATTATTGGTCTTATAAAGAAGGAGTTCGCGCACCCTCTTCTTCATCCCTTCGGTCCGCGTCGTGAACCTCTAGGGTTTTGTGTGTTTTCCTCCATTGAAGTATCTTTGGAGAAATTAAAAGAAAGGGTGTTCAAGGATTCACCCCAAGTAAGTAAATTCCTCTTGTTCCTTTCAATTTCTTAGATCTCTTGATGAATTCTAAGGACTCAAAAAGGAGTTCCAAAAGCTCAAATACCTCTAGCATGGATTCTCCTTGTGACCAAAATTCTCTTAGGATTAGGTTTGTGGATGATTCTTGTGCTAGAATTTTTGAGAAGATTTCATCTAAAGGTTTCATCCTAGAAAGAAATTGGATCTATCTAGTGGGCATGAAGAGGATTTAGTTTTGCTTCAAAAATTCAATCTTGGAAACAACTTTGATGGTCTTGGTCAAGGATTTGATTCTGTCACAAGAATTTTCTATGCCAACATTCATGATGTTGATCACAATAATATGGAATTCAAATTCATGTTAAACATAGAAAGATTTCTTGTTGATAGAGAGTTAATTTCGAAGATTACCGAAATTCCATTGGGAAATTTTCGTCTACCTAGACCAAGTGATCAAAAACCATCACGTGATGACATCTATCTTGGGCTTTGTGGTAAGAAGGTGACTTTCAATCAAGGAAAGTTCCTACTAATGATCTTAGTATTTCTTTAATAACATTTGGAAAACTTGGTATTCCCAATTTGTGTCCTTCCACAATTGAAAACTCTTGGTGGAGCTATGAGTTTGCGGAATTGGTCTATTTCCTTGAATCAGGTGTTCCAAGTCTCGATATTTGTGGATTCACCATCTCTCAAATGATCTCGATGACTTCACCCATCAAGATGTTAGGTTACCCTTGCTTGATTGGTCAAATTTGCCATGATCGTGGTTTTGATTCAATTGGCAACTCTCTCGGGTTCCCAAACCGGTGCGTCCCCTGTACCTTCGGACGCATAAGGGAGAATGTGTGCAAAAGACAAAGAGATGCTTCACTTAACGATTGTGACCCTACCACCTTGAGTATACTTTAAAAAAATTCACAAGGGTGTGTGTAAGGTCAATTCAAGGGTGAAGTGTGTGCAAGAACAATTATCATTGGTTGCAACTAAGTTTCCCGAGCTCAAGGAAGAGTTGAACACAATCCAAGCATCTTGGAGTATTTCCGATGAGGAAGATGATAAGTAAAAGATGATTTTCTTTATTGCCTAGTGATCTTCTATTTTTATTGTTTTGTTTAGAAGAATAACTAGAGTTTGTAATAGCCATTATTGTGATTACACATAGCTATGTCCAACGTTTTCATCTTCATGTTTTTAGGTTTATTTGTTTAAATTCTAAAATTGTTTGGAAGATGATTTTGCAGTATTAATCTTTATGGTTTTATATATTGCAAATTATTATGGAATATGTGTGTTTGCGTACATGGAACTGTTATTGTCCCATACCTTGTGAAAAGTAAAGTCTTTCGTATGTCGATATGCATGTATTGATAAAAGAATGAATAGACTTTTGACAAATACAAAGTTAAGCCTATATTGTCAATTTTTGATGGAAGATAGGTTAAAATCTTTTGTTTACAAGGATTATGTCTATTGTATGTCGTTATGCAAATAGTGATGGAAAATAGAATGAATCATTGTGTATTCCGGGTAATTGATCTTCCATGATCCATATTTTATGTATTCCTGTGAGGCTCCGTAATGTGTCTTATGTTGAGAACTAAACGACCAAGTTGATTATTTGATTAGCTTTGTTGTTGTTCCGTAAGGTACTTTATGTCGAGCATAATCAACTAAATTAATCATCTTGTTTGGTTATTTAGTTATGGCTCCGTAAGTTTTCTTATGTTTGAGCACTTTTGACTGGGTTGATTGTTTTCTTATGATTAACTTATTCATTGCTCCATATATTCTCTTATGTCGAGTATGGCCAATTAAAGTGATTACTTTTGTGATTAGTTTGGTTGTGTATTTCGATTAGATTAATTATGGGTTCTCTTGTGATTAATCTAATTGAGTATTTTTGAGTCTCCATAAGTTCACTTATGTTGAGCATATCCTATTAAATTAATCATGGGTTCTCTTGTGGTTAATTTAATTGAGTATTTTGGATTCAAATTCATACTTTTATGTGATTTGTCCAAAGAAGTCCTTCTTTTCTCTTGAAATTAAAAGGTCGTTCTTGTTGTTCTTTCTGGGAATGACATATTATGGGGGAGAGTTCTTAATTGAACTTTGCTTAATTGCCAAATCTTTGTGGGGAGTGCGGTTTGAAAATATTTGAGGGGTTATCTTGTATCTTTAAACTCCTTGATGAATGCATTTAGCTTCGGCTTTATGATTGCATCTAAATAAGATGATATGTGTTTTCCTTCTTTTGGTCATGAAATGTCTCTTTCGGAAATTTCATTAGAATCCCGTTCTTTTGCTTTTGCCAATTTTATTGACAAAAAGGGGGAGAATTAATATGTGGTTCACACTACAAATACATATGGTTTTCGGATCATTATGTAAGGGGAAGTGGTTTCCATGTGAAGTATTGACTAAGGGGGAGTGATACATATCACCATAGTATTGTTGTTGAAGTTGTGATACAATTGAACTTTGACGCTGTGTAATGATATTATGAAAGTGTATAACAATGATTTTGAACTCTTGTTTTCTTGTTGTTATAGCTACGGATTTTCAACAATGATGATGCTAAACTTACAACCTTTGGGATCATTGGAGTACTTGAAAGTGACGAAGATTTCGAGTAATGTTGAAGATTAGACATGTGGAATAGGAGCTACAAAAGTTAATTTATTTATTTTTTGTATTCCATATGTATTGATAGTTTTGTCACCAAAATTGACAAAGGGGAGATTGTTAGAGCATTGCTCGATCGAACTCGCATGCGTTGCTATCTCAAGCATATTTGTAAATGTTAGTGATCAAAAGTATAAGTCTTGATTTCTAGTCTACTATAGCTAAGGTCTCGGACTAGGATAGAAAGTGTAGTTGAGATCAAGAACTCCATGGCAATCATCATACAAGACGAAGGACTACTCAAGGAACCGGTGGAACTTCATCGAATAAAAGGTATGTGCAGACTTGAACTTATTTATCACTCAAAAGTCTATTTATCTCCTATCTTGAGACAAAAATCGTTTTGTTATATAGACTAAGATTATACACATTTGGTATTTCGAGCCGAGTTTTATCTCGCCTATCTAGTTCTTGAAATATGTGTTGGTAAGCTTTCGCTTTAGCCTAATTCATCTTTACCTAGTGACGAAAGTCATGTTATGTTTCAATCACTTTGAAAATTGCTCTGACGAAAAATGGTCTGTGAATAACAACTGTATAACGTCCTCTGAGAATGTTTGAATGATTGAAATGAGAGTTTAGATTACATAACATGGTAGGATATAAGCATTGTTATGGAAACACATATATGTATAAGTCCTTATTCCTTGAATCAAAGTTTGCGAACTTTGTTGATCAAGAGAACCGGAATGGTGGCGTGAGCCTAGTCCGCGAACTGACGGAAGTTCTCGACCCGAGAATTTCTGCTGGAGTTTGTGAACTCCTAGCCTTCCGTGAACTTAAGTCCTCGAACCAAGTCCGCGAACTTGAGTTGGTTATATCTAAAAACGATTGTTCTTGAACTCATGTTTAAATAAGCTAAGGAATTCTTTTGCAAACTATGGCTATAAAGTTCATGAACCGATTCGAGTGAATCAAAAATTTTTTCTTCGATTGTGTCTTGTGTAGTTACATAAAGATCTAAGCAATTGAATAACTCTAACTAGTTCATTTGAGTCATTTGGACTAGTTATGGTGAAGAAGAATATGGTTGATATGAAATTGCTCATATGGCTAACCTTTGGTTAACTATTATTGAACCAACAAATGTACATGTTTGGGTGCAGTTACACAAGCCTAGAAACGTGCATTTCATGTGTGTATAACAAGCTAAGTTTTCGATCTAACAGTTGAGAAATATTAGCTTGAATCTAATCAGTTTTCATCTAACTGAATATCGAATGCTTTGTGACCAAGCTAATGTGATTGCAAACCCCGATTTGAAAGACTATATAAGGGAGAACTCTAGCAACCGGGAAACCTAATCCCCACACCTTACGTGTGATACTAGTTTTATAAGCTAGAGTCAATTCTCCTTTAACCTTGGATTTTCTCTAAACCAGGTTAATGACTTAAAGACTTCATTGGGATTGTGAAGCCACACCGATACTACTTTCCGTAGTTGTGTGATCTGATTTTTTGTTTCTATCGTACGAGTAAAATTGTAATAATTGGCTTGAAATTTATATCTCCGATAGGCAAGATAAAAAGAATTCACAAACATCTTAAAATCATTGTTTGTGATTCCGCAATACCTTTTTCGCTGCGTCGATTAAGATTATTGTGAGGTGATCGATAATACCAGGATGTTCTTCGGGAATATAAGTCCGGGTTATCGATTAGTTCCTGTTCGCCTTGATTTATCAAAAGACGGGACAAAACTCGTAGTTATATTCGTGGGAAACGAATTTATCTATTACCGTAGACTTTTCTGTGTGATACAGATTTGTTTATTAAAGTCTTCGACTTTGGGTCGTAGAACTCTTAGTTGTGGGTGAGATCATCTAAGGGAATCAAGTACGTAGCATCCATCTAGGATCGTAGACGTATGAGCATAACTGTACCTTGGATCAGTGTGATATTGGTTGGGGTTAACTACAAGTGTGTGTTCAATCTGGACTAGGTTCCGAGGTTTTTTTACATTTGCGGTTTCCTCGTTAACAAAATTCCTAGTGTCTGTGTTATTTCTTTTCCGCATTATATTTTGTTATATAATTGAAATATCACAGGTTGTACGTTGGTCAATCAATTAGAATATCCGACCTTTTGGTTGTTGATTTAAATTAATTGATACTTGGATATTGGTCTTTGGTACCATCCAAGTTATCTCTCTAGTATTTGATAAAGACTCGTGATTTCTATTTGTTTGAGTATATATCAAATCGAGAGATTGAGATATAAACTCTTTGATATACTTTTTATCTAGATTGAGTCCATCACTAGTTGATTCTCTAGAAAGTATATTGGAGTTTGTCCATATAGATTGCTAAGCGAAATATTGGGTGTGGTTGTTGTACCCCCACTTTTTCACCTCTTACATGGCAGAGAACTTTTCTGGTGTCAATGTGGAATTTAACCATCCTACAAGCAGAGAGTCTTGTGCTTCATAGTCTTTAAACAATGGGTTTATTTCATATGAATTAGGGAGAGTTCTCGGTGATATTTCTTCGGTTCCATCAATGAGACCTTGTAGGCCATATCCTTTGAGGATAGGCTTGAACTAAGTTTTCCAAAGGGAGGAGTTTGTTTCTGTGAGTTTTAGAGTGACAAGGTGATGAATTTGGATATTTCTGAGGTTATTGGTATTGGTGTTTGCTGCCTTTTTTTTTTTTTTTTTTTCTTTTTGTTTTAGGGTTATGTTGTTTAAGAAGCGTGGGTAGGATTGAAAGGCTGATACCAAGTTGGAACTTGATATTGGGTAGAAGATCTTCCACATCACTTTATTATTTATATCAAAAGAGTTCTGCAATGCAGTTACATATTTCTCGTTATTGACGCAACAACTTCATGACTTTAACAAATTCTAAAACTGGGTGACTCAAAACAAAACGTAAAACATAGCCGAGATGATTCTCCTTATACTTGTTCAATTTGACCACTCAGACTAGACTTAGGGAGTGTTCATGGTCGGTTTTGGTTCGGTTTCAAGGCCAAACCAAAACCGAAAACCAATACTATCGGTTTCTAAAAATTGAAACCAAACCAATCCATTAACCATTGGTTAGGTTTCCAAATGGTTCCAACCGGTTTCGGTTTTTCCCAGTGGTTTTTGGTTAACCAATAATTATGTCAAACCAAAAAAAAAAAATACACTAATTTACAGAAAAAATAGTATTGGTTTACAAAAATTTACAGACAAAAATAAATAAAAAAGAATATCAAGAGTAGTTAAAGCTTACTCTAAATCTAGAGATCAAAAGAAGATTTAACTAATGGCAGTGACATCTCTAATGAAAATTTAATCAATAATTTTTTTTTTATCAATGTTCGGTTAACCATTGATTATTGGTTCGGTTTCTCTATCATACCAAAACCAAACCATTAATCTCGGTTTTCATCTTTTCTAAACCAAAACCAACCATTAGTTAATGGTTCGGTTCGGTTTCCCCCTAATCGGTTTGGTTTGGTTCGGTTTCTCGGTTAACCAGTAACCATGAACACCCCTAGCTAGACTCATTTGAAGGGTCAACTGTGTTATCGTTAACATAGACTTCAGTAAATTCTTGTTTAACTACACACCCATCTCTTCCTCCCAAATGTACACGCAACACACGAAAGTTTGTACCTCCGAGATCCAAAGCATAAAATAATCCATGTTCATTGCCAGTAGGGAGATTATCAACATAGCTATTAAGCATCTTAGGCATACTACCACCACCTTCACCTTCAGAAGCAAGACCAGCATGCATCTCAGTAGTCATAGCATCAGCAACTTGTCTCAGCTTCCCAATCGGTGTCGCACACTTTTGTTCAAATTCTTTAATATAAACATGGCTAACTGATGATTGATACAACTCCCTGAAGTATTCAACTTCATCCTTATTAGTTCTCCTTCTCTGCAAACATGAGAAGTTGGCGGAAACTGAACCACATTTGTGTTGACTTCCCCTTAATATTGGTTCAGTTCCCTACAATTCTCACTTACAACTTTGAAAGTATTTTTCCTTGTCTGCATTGGGTAAAACTCACAATGCTAACTATTTATAAGCCTAAAATGAACAACAATCGCACATTTGGAGAGAAGTGAATGCTTACTATTTGTAAGACACAGGAAAAGCTTGTTAGTATCCTTTCACTGGAAAATGCTCCTAAGGAAAGCATGTTAGTGTACTTTCACTAGAAAATGCTCCTTAGGGTTACCAAATTCTCGAAAGCATGTTGTTCTAGAAAATGCTCAAAAGCATGTTTCTGGAGGATATATTGGTTTAACATTGCTAATAGCAAATTTCTTGGGGGTTTACCAATCCAATGCATGTGTCTTTTTTTTCACGGATTTTGATATGCCCCCGAATCAAATTGGTACCCTGATAGATGTTGAAAGACTGTTGTTGCTGGATTAGGCAGCTCACCTGTTGTTAAATCCGGAGAAAGCAACATGAGAATTCTAATGTGCAACCAACGCTATATTGACGCTCTAATTTCAGGGGTCTCTTGCAGCAACTTTAGAACAACCACCAGTGTTGGTGTTTAGTTGGAGATTTGAGTATGCAAGGAGAAGAACGTCCTACATGCAGGAGAAGAGGAGTTTTTTTTAGTATTGTTACCAGGGAACCGATCCGATCTTAGCTTATGGACCTTGGTATCTCTTTGGAGATGACCTTGTGGTCTACAAAATGTTTAACTGAACACTCGATCTTAAAGCACATTTTAGTTAATTCTATCCCCAAATCTAGACAACATTGCTAATAATAATATGGGTACCAAATTTCTTGGTGGGGGATAATGACCTTAAGTCTTTGTTTCATGTGCCCTCCTCCCTCCCAGATTCAGTAAACTTCCGCTACTGCAGTTATCCCCCAACCAAAAGATATGAATCTGTTGGTAACAAAAATTTGAACTTTAGTTTGCCATTCCTTCCAAAATTTACAGCTTCATAAGCACAAATACTATTACATACCATACCAAAAACTTTAACAAAAGGTACATATAGCAAAATACTCGGAATTACTACTAGTCATGTGCTCTATCTTAGTAAGAGAACTGGGCATCCCGGTTAATTGGAAACCAAAATATAAGCTGCATTGTAGAATTCTGAGATCAGTCTCACCATTTTCTGCGGCATAATTTTATCTAGTGGAAAGGCACGAGACAGGACTGATATTGCTTTATATTTGTGGTGTAATATTGGAGAGAGAGGCATAAACGAAGCTGTGCTCAAAATATATTAAAAAAAGATCCACTAGTAGAAAAATACACATTGGTGACAACCAAGAAAGTTACTCCCTCCGTCCCTAGTTAGATGAGCTACTTGTAGTTTGCACAAATTTTAAGGCAAGAAGGAAAGTGGAGTATATTTAAATATTTTTTACAATTATACCCTTATGGGCAATAATTAGTAAAATTTAGAAACGATTTATCTCTTAAACTATACCACGGTTTTTTATAAACTTTATACCGTTGAAAAGCATTTTAAAACGCCTACGCAACGAATATAAACATGACTATCAAATTATACATATTTCTTATAGAAAAAATAATTAATTAAAAGGGTAGTTTTAATTAATTAGAAGGTGATATAAATTCATCTATTCGTGGACAAAACTAAAAACCAAATAGCTCATCTAATTAGGACGGAGGGAGTAATTAACAATTTGATATGATCAGCGCAGGATTCCTACCTCTAACCAAAGAATTCAATCCCTGGCCAACTGGGCTATTCCAGTCGGTTAACAATAACATTATCAACTGCTGGCCGCTACCATAAAAGCGCCTTAGAGGAGTCCCGCGCAGGAGTGATATGTAAAGGTAGAAATAATTGATTTCTAATTACGAAAACACCCTCAATTAGGGTTCCTTGCTAACACAGGAAATTACCATTAAAAAAAAACACCGTCTTACTATCACAGGGAATTACCATAAAAAGGATTCCGATAGCTTCTACAACTTTCGTCTGTTTGCCTATATATTATATATACGGTCAGTGTTTTCCAGAGTTCCTACAATTTAGAATCATGTCAGTGCATGAGACGTTTAGCATGCTAGAGCAGAAGTACTTGTTGAAGAAGCCTGAAGCGCTTCACCTGCGAAAGGATTTCCTGGAGGGATTTACAATGATTCCCATTGAAGATACAGATCCAGTCATTCCGGGAATTCCTGATACGAGTCATACGACGGAGGAGGAGTTGGGTAGGCTTCATCAGGCAGAACTGGCTCACAAATTAAAGAGGAATCTGCCAGTAGATTGTTGGGTGATGGATCTGTCAGAAAGTTACCTGCTGCTGCCGAGCGTATGAACTTGGGTTGGGATGACCCTCGTGTTTGGGAAGTTATGTACCCTAAGCGTGTAGGCCTCTGGGTTTTACAGTTACCTGATGTTATCCTTGAAGGCATGGGCACTCTTGGTACCCTTGAGGCCCGTGGGAGCGGGTTCATATTCACAGCCCCTGATTTTCATTTGCACTTCAAGGATACTAGTGTAAAATGATGTTTCTTCTCACGTGGAGATGACAGGCGGCAGCGGCCGCATCAATTGTTATTCCACTTGCATGACCCCATGATGGTGGGGACAAAACAGACAGAGAATATCCACTTCT
>JAJJWW010018490.1:0-22820 GCA_023531295.1 Papaver armeniacum | reverse complement strand
CGACGCCTTCGCAATGTAGTCGTTTATTAATCTCCTTGAAGTATTGATGTCGCAATATTCGCCTCCTACACTTAGTGTTGTGATTTAAGCAATTCCTCTACACTCACTCTTTGTGTTTTGTCGCATCATCGCCTCAACAGATCTTCATATTAGTGTTAAGGCGTGCAATCTCCTCATCACTCACTCATGTTTTCTGGCGTCACTACCTCAACCCATCATAGTGCTGGCGGCTCCACCACCTCAACACTCATATTTGTATTCAAGGATCAACTTCCTTAACACTCATCAGTCGAGGCTCCACTACTTAAATACATCATTTTAGTGTTCTCGGCATCAACGTACATTGAAGGTGATTGCTATTTGCCTCGAAATTTAATTAAACATATCATGCTCAAGAGCCGAGCCGCCCTATCCTTGGTAATGTACGCCAAACTTCTCTCGTGAATTTCTTTATTGTCACCATCTAATGCCTACCCCACAATAGCGTTGGCATTACGTACAAGCAGGGGACTTAATGTTGATGATGGTTTTTAGTTCGGAGTCAAATTGTAAAACCACGTATTTAATGCACTGTCATCCTGCAAAGGAATAAATAACTATGTGTCAACACACATAATCCAATCAATTTTGTGATAATTCACAAGATTCAGTATCAACCAAATTAATTTGCAAAGAATTAGGTTTTTTGCGCCCTGCGCAGTATATCAGGCCCTGCTGGTCGAAACTAAACCTAGGCAAGCTAGGCAATTGATCCGCCATGGACTAGTGGGAGCAAAATCCTACCCAAAATTAGAAAACAAGAATTGAAAGAGGAGCCGCAGGAAGTAGGAACAACGACAAAGGAGGTGTGGCCATGCCATAGGCCAGCCAGTCCGCTATACAAAATGCCACCTGCAGATGGCCACTCCCCATGTTGCTTGCCGGCCCTCCTCTTTCCCATCGACCAATCACGTCGCTCTAAATACGCCACGCACACTAGAGATGTGGCCACGCCCCATGTTTGGCCGGCCCTCTTTCCTATCGACCAATCAGGTTGTTTCAAACTCGCCACGGCGCCAAAGCCTAGCTTAGCCACGACGCCAAAATCTAGCTTGGCCAGCAAGAAAATCTTAGCCTTGGCCATGCCGCCAATCCCTAAGTTTGGCCACGACGCCAAATCCTAGCCTTGGCCATGCCACCAATCCCTAACTTTAGCCACGACGCCAAATCCTATCCTTGGCCATACCGCCAAGCCCTAACATTGGACATAGAGACAAATCCTAGCCTTGGCCATGCCGCCAAGCCCTAACTTTGGCCACGACACCAAATCCTAACCTTGGCCATGCTGCCAAGCCCTAACTTTGGCCACAGAGCCAAATCTTAGCCTTGGCCATGCCGCCAGCCCTAACTTTGCCACGACGCCAATCATGCCTTAGCCATGCCGCCAAGCCTAACTTCTCATGACGACGCCAAATCCTAGCTCGCCATGCCGCCAAGCCCTACCTTGGCCACGACGCCAAATCCTAGCCTTAGCCATGCCGACAAGCCTAACTTTGGCTACAACGCCAAATCTAGCTTTAGCCATGCCACCATGCCATAGGCGCGGCTATACCCATTAACAGCGCCAACAACATGAAGCCGTAATCAACGACCATCCCTTCTATTAGGTGCAATCTCCGGCCGTCCAACTTCACCAATGTAAATTGACTGGCCTAGGTTAAATCTTAGATAACCAACCAAGACTAGCTTAATGGCGTCACACGCTATTTCTTATATCCAGACCCATGATTTGGCTCGTCACAACATGACCACCCGCCACTTATCTTGCGCGTGATTGGTCAGAATAATTAGGTCTTACACACAAGACCCAATCAGCAAATACTCGAGATATCAAACATGTCACAAACTGGAGGATGCTCACTGGGGTATTAGTTTGGCGGTTTACAGCGTGCGGCGTGCAACATGCCCATTACAAGAAAGTGTTAGGAAAGGGCGAATGATTAACAAGTAGCTAGCGAGTAGTGGATGAAAGGCGACCAGTCTTTCCTCATAATGTGAAACATGACGATCACCACTTTCACACGACTCCACTTCTCCACTGCTCAACTGTCTCCACTTCCTATGAGATCAGGGGCGCTCAATTATGGCTTGTATAAATGGGTTTCCAACCTATTTTTAAAAACAACAACACAAGAAGTGTTATCGACACAGTATCCAGAAAAACCAAAGAACTGATAACTTACATTCCGCAAGCTAATTCCATATTCTGATACAAGTCATAAAATAACCATACCTTCAGAGTTAACCAATCTGATCTCAACACCTTCTTCGCTTCCCTCCCTAAGATCAACCCTTCTCATTCACTTTGTGACCGAAGCAAGACTGGAACAACTATTTCTTGGTTTAGGCTAGGTGATGTAGTTTTTTGAGTGATAAGTAAAAGTTCGTTCAAAAACTTGTAGAGATTTATTTTAGACTTAATACTAGAAAATATATACAAAATACTGTCACGATATCGAGAGGTACTGAGACTCAGGATTCCTCCAATGTGGTTCAACTAATAATCCTAGATATTTATAGCTCAAATTTATTGACTCTAATTCATTGCCGAAGTAGATTCTGAAAGTAATGATTCACTACACCATTTTTCCCGAATCGCAACTAAAATTGTGGATCAGAAATGCTACAAAATTTCCTGTTAAAGTTCGTTACAACCTAGACGTAATAAGGGTAGAGCCGTTACGAATATTTTTCCGGTTCGTAACACGAGGCAAACGTTACAATTAGAATCGCAATATTTTGAGCGTGCTATTCACACGCTTGGTCACACCAGAGCCTGGTAACATGTGTATTTGCGCGTGTGCCATTCGCATGCTGCTAGATTTTTTTCCACCGAAGATGGGTTGCACATATTTCCTCCCCGCATAAGATATTTTCACTCGACTTTTTCATTTCTTATTTTCTCTTCTCTCTTCTCTCTTGTCTCCTCCGACTCTCTTCTCTTCCTGCCAAGAACTTCGATCATCCCTGAATTGATTGAAGTTTAATACGATTGCATAACAGATCTTCAATCATAACCGATCTATTGCAGTTTCGATCTGGGTAAGTGTTCATCATCACCAGTTTTTTTTTTATTTTTTAGGGTTTCAATTGATCTGTAATATTTTTTTTCTTTTCTTTTTCTGTTTTTGAATCTTAATCTTCTTTTTCTTTTGATGATTGGTGAAGCGATGTAAGAGGAGGGTGTTGTGATCAATAAATTCTGATATGTCAAGCAAAGAACATAGGATTAGAATTCATGATTTTCATCATGATTCATGGCAAAATAGATGAAGAAATGAAGATTAAATAGGGATTTACTCAATGGTGATTGAATTACGAGATGGGTTCAATTGATTTTAGGGGTTTGAACTGATTTGAATTGAGCAATTGATGATGATTTAGGGTTTGTAGAAGATGGATCCATGCTCGATTTGTGAGAAGAAGAATTGGTAGTTTATGTTTGCAATTGGGTCATTCTCAGATTTAGGTTATATCTTAAACCCTAGCTTCTATTTTTTTGAATTTTGTTTTGATTTTTTTTGTTGTTGAGATTTTTTGTTTAGTTGTGTATTGGTTATATGTGCACATAACCCAAACTAGTGTTAATCCAACCCTTGAGCGAAGGGAGCAAATCATTCAATAATGAGATCCAAGGGTTGCTATATTAGTTGACCGGTGCTTATCAGTACACTCGGATATCCGGTAAATTAAGCCCGTTAATCACACCACAATCAACAAGAGGATCATTGTTGAATTTTGAATATTATAGTAAACTAGTGAGTCTCAGACTTGTTAATGTCATTATAATCCCGTGGTTCACTAATATATCACTTAAAACATCTTTAAAGGTTTCACAAGTGGAGCGGATGCACAACCCATTCACATGTTTGTAGAGATGGTGGTGAATGTATTGTCGCCGTAGTTACGTGAAGAACATGGGATTGTAATGGGAGCGTGTTAGGCCCTTAGTATTGTAAGATTCTATAACTTAATGAGATTTACGGAAGTATTTAAAAGAGCATATTAATATGCCAATTAGTAAGCCTTATAAGTTATATTTTAAGTTTTTATTTTCCGATTAAAAATTAATAAAACTTCTGCATCTAACGATGGTGTAATAGGTTTGCAAATCAGGTGATGTGGCTAGCTAGCGGAGTAGATAGACAACTCAAGTCAGCGATTTGATGTGTTATAATTTTCTCTTTAGTTTTAATTTCCTTTTGTTTTTAAGAGAGAATGTTGTAAGTTTACATAGCTTTATATCTTCTTCTTCTTGAACTTTCAGAGGAACAAACCTGAGTACATTTTCATGTTCATAATGGTCTTATGAGCTGTTTGAACCATCTACTTGGTTATACTTACTACGCCTCATGAGCAGAGCATTTCTTGAATGGATACATCTCCGAAATTACGCTATTGTGGGCTCACAGAATGGCTGCCGTTGTCATCCATTCCTGAACTGTCCACAGGAATATCTATACGAAGATCTCAACCCCTTGTCTAACAAGGTGAATTTATCCTCGCAACTTTGGTTTAAAATATGACGGTT
Organism: Papaver armeniacum; assembly: GCA_023531295.1. Taxonomy (NCBI): domain Eukaryota; kingdom Viridiplantae; phylum Streptophyta; class Magnoliopsida; order Ranunculales; family Papaveraceae; genus Papaver; species Papaver armeniacum. The sequence goes on along the minus strand of JAJJWW010018490.1, from coordinate 18,250 downwards.
GCATATGATAGGTGTCTCAATGCGTCTTTGTCCTTGTTACAAATGCACTTTTGGCAATGACGATGATGAGTTCATGAAATGGCGGGAGGTTAGAAAGCGAACCGGGAAGCTGAGGCTTTGAAGCATGGCTGAAAGTTAAATGATGTTGGTGGGTCATACCAGTTGGATGGGGATGTTGACAAGAGGCCCTACCACACCACCTGATGGCGAGGAAGAATTCATTGATGATGATGGAAGTGTCTACAAGTAGGACAAAGATTTTACAGCATGGGTTCACCAAGTAAGTTTTTGGCCATGTCTATTTGCCTCGTTTTGAACTAATACTAGGTAAATGGGATATTAATTAACATGTTTCGAATAATATTTCAAAGAAACTTGGTATCGAATACTGAGGAAATATATGATTTGGACGAGATGACTTTTCCACAAGAAGAGGAACTGCTTTCCATCGCAGAACCGACATCTCTTTAAAAGGAGTGTTGATGAAAATACCAAAACAAAAGAAGCAAAGCCCGAGGGAAGCGTAAGGCGCCCGAGAAGAAAGAAAAGAAGGTAATCTTTTGATCCCATGTTCCAATAGTGTTGGTTATGCTAACAATCGTCATGTTATGTCATACTTCTAGGTTTAGCTATTTTTCTTCAGTATTTTCAGAGTTTTTGCTTTTGCCATATCATTTTGTTGTTCCTTTCCTGGATAGTCTCTTCAAAACGGTATTCTTTTGGTGTTATACGAACAAATTCTGGCCGGTTTAGGAATTTCTCTTGTCTGACCTCTTTGAGTTCTATCTTTGCAGAAACAAATAAATCTCCTGATAGTTGGTTTGACTTGAAAGTCAATATACATGTTTCGTTGAGCTAGAGATCAAAATATTGGATGGAGCACCTTTACGCCCGGTGGAACTCCCTGTTATGACCGCGGCCAAGAAAATTTGATCAAGAAGGTAAAATATTGGTAATGAAAATTTCCTACATCAGCTCAAGTGAAGTAGACTGTGTTCATTATGGCAAAGGCATGTGACTATCTTAACAACAAGCTCTTACATGTTTTTGCGAGGTGATAGATTTATAAAAACAAGTAGATAAAAAAAAGAAAAAGAAATTAAGTTGAGGATAAGATACTTGGATGGGGGTAAGTCTCATCTTTCACGGCTTCTAGCGCCCGAATGTATTTTTGATGGCTCATAAATCAGTCCATAACTTTCTTTCATGTCTGGGTCGTGATGCTTGCCGAAATAAGGGTAAAAACTAATAAGCTCTTGTAAGTATTTCTCAATGTTCATGTAGTATGTTGGTATGTAGAAGTGAAATATGACAGCTCCAATTGATATTTTTGTGTAATTTCATCTGTATGTGGTATGGTATGCTTATGGATGTTTTTGGTTTGTTTCATGTAGTCTGGGTTGGAATTATGAACTTAAAGGAAGGGATGAAGGGGTTGATTTGTGCATCTGGGATAGTAAGTTACCTGCTCCACTTCTCTTACTTGCAGCAGTAACCTCATAGCTTATGAGCTGATTTTTCTGTTCATACTTCCATCTAAGTATATGTTTTTTGTGTTTTGGTTAATTGGATGATGCTCGCTGCTGAGAAGTTTGGAGCAAAATGTTGGAGAACAAGGCAGTCATGTTGAAAACAGCTGCAAGTTTTGTAAGTTTCTATGTATATTCTGTAAGTTAGATGAATTTGTGAACATAGGAATTCCTATTAACCGAACTTGGATAATTCCTGTGTATTCCATTAGCATTTCATACTTAACAAATAGAATTTGGTACTTAGAAGAATTTAAGTTTTTTTTTGTATGAATCCTTGTATGAATCCATCTGAATGTGATAAGAATTGATTGAATGTGAGATGAATTTGACCGAAGAAAATATTGTTGATTGTGGAGGATGAAATGAAAGGTGAATGCAGGTGGTTATTTGGAATTAGCGTATTTTCTAGTGACAATGAGCTACTTAGGTCAACCTTGACCCGGTCAAAATTGGACTCTATGAGTAATTTTTTTTGTTACAAAAATTAGTGAACGGCTTAAACATGTTACAACGACTTTACTAAATAAATTAAGTAGCAGCTCTGATGTTACGACCATACCACGAGTAACGGCTCGCCACCATTACAAGGGCCGTTACAAGAAAAATTAAAACGGTCAACTTGGGCCGTTGCGAAAAATTTGTAGCACCACAGCTTTTTTAAATAACGGTCCCGAATCGTTACAACCCCTATTCGTAACGCTCAAAAACCGTTTCGAATCGGAAAAATGGTGTAGTGATTGTATATCTAAAGCATGAGACATCAAAACACTTAAGAAAGCATGACCCATCAATTGAAATCACAATCACTCAATACAAATCATAAAATACGATTAAAAAATCAATGCAATAAGTCATAAAAGAATTAATAAAATTACCACATGCGTGAAGAATGGCTTCCTCCATTGTCCCAGCATTGGGGTTTAGCTCCTCATATTATTCATGTGCTCAAAATTGGTGTTCATAGCTCAAAAGTGTGATAAACAAGAGAAAACTAATAACTCAGACATTTTGCAACATTTTATAGGCGTTACAACCAGCTGTTACAATACAGTCACAAAAACGATATATGAAAACTAATGCAGAAGAATAGTGAATTAGCGACACACATAAAGTGTCGTCTGCGTATTCTTATTCCTTCTTCCCTGCTGATGTGAATCGTCTCTGCAACTGGTTTTTCTTCACTGCAACTCCCCCCAAAGTCTCGACACCCCTTAGTGACCTCCAAACACTTGTATTTATACACTGCAGGTGATTGTATCGTTGAAATATCTTTCTTTTCCTCCACTGCAAGATACCGAGATGAATATCTCGGTCTTCCCATTTTTATCTCACGCCGCGTCAATAATCGAATCTTAGTTGTTCAAGACTCTTCTTAGGATGGAAACAAATATAATAGAAAATATTCTACTCCTTGTTTCTTCCACAACTTCCTTGTATGAAGCACAAAATCCCGTTAATATTTCTCGTCCCCTGTTTCGATGATTACTTCCCTTTTCACTCGAATCCAAGACTCTTACTTCCCTGTTTTGTTTCAAACTCTTCCCAAATATAGCAGTGTTTATCTTTTCCAAGGTTCATACGTAACTTCAAACAATAAAACAAAAATATCCGAGAATACACACTCCCTGTTTTATCGTGTTTGTAGGAGTGGAAAATCCTACCACTACATCCAAAGGTAACTAAACACATACACAAGGAAGCAAAACAAACGAAGGAAGTAATAGAACACAAGATATACGTGGTTCGGCATGATTACCTACGTCCACGGGGTGTAAAAGAAGATCTTATTACTCGACTCAAGATTACAAGACGGATTTATCTCTCTCAACGCTTAGTATGCTCTCCTTCCTCACTTCTTGCTTAAGTCCTTTCTATCTACATGGTCTCTATTTATAGTTACAAGTGATGATACATCCAAGATTACTACGGTGTTAGGCTTGGTGTAGCTTCCTCGATGTTCCTCTCGAGCCACCGTTGATGCCTGGCCGATTGTTCTTATTTGTTCGAGTCGCTACGCCGAGCCGAATGATGCCCTAACCCGCCATCTCGTCACTTCGATGTCGCTGGATTCGATGGGAATAACCGATGTCGCCCTTGGGATCCTTGGCCGAGCCTCCCCTGACCGAGTCCTTCTTATCTCTTCACCAACCTTGTCCAGTGTATTTATGGCTCCAGTGCCCGATGTCCATCGCATCCACGCCCCCTTTTCTTCGACTTTCGGCTCCTCTTTCCTCACGCCCCAGATTCGGAGAGGCGATCCTGGTACTCAGATGCATGCTTGCTTTGGTACGCCGTGGCTTAGGATCGTTCCACCTGTCCCTGTGGATTATTTACACCTACATTTATGCCCCTTCTTTCACTCGTGTAGTCAACACGTGGGGAAGAATAACCGCCTCGTCTTCCCGCGTCCTCGGTCATGCCGGTTTTCACGCATCTGTTCCCCACTCCTTCTTACTCAGCCAGGTTCACCTTATCTGCTCTGGTTACCCACGGAGAGGGTTTATAAATCCAACTTCGAACCTAGTTTCCCTCTTATTTCTTTCTCTGCAACTTCATTCCCTTTTTTCCATCTTCTACTGCGTCTTCATTTCTTTTCCCTCCATCTCCTCTGCATCTTCATCTTTCCTCCACCCTCTTTTCGCCATTGTTCTTGGCTAATTCCTCAACAAACTTCTTCCCTTCCTTCTCCGTTATCCTCTGTCACTCTTCTCCGTCACCGTCCGCCGCTGCAATCTCCGGTTCAGTCGTGTTTTCGCTTTCTTCAGTATTTCTTATCGGTTTGCATGGCCTCTTCAACTCCTCAAATGACGGAAAGAAGGTGTGTGAGTTATGTGTTCTCCGATGACGACTCCCAGTATCGCTTGATTCTCTGTTCGTCTGAGAGCCCTCCAAGTATGATTATCGTGCTCTAGATTCTATCTTTCCGATAACCCGTCTTCGTTTTCTTGTAGGGGCGACAAGAGAGACCGCTAGGGACTTAGCAACAGAAGCAATATGTCCAACAACCGAAAGATGAATTCGGTCTTCACGGGTATGACGTCAGGCTCTTGTCAGGCCAGAGGGCGTTCGAGGAAGGAGGATGTTTTGAGATTTCCCATTCGGGAGGCGACCGTAGTCACCGGGGGCCTAGAGCTCGGGCTGCGTTTCCCCTATATGATCCTAGTCGCCCATTCTGTCGAGCTCTCTCAAGATTCGTCCGTGCCGCGCTGCTCCCGGTGGAACGGTAACACTTTCCGCATCTGTCCCGAGTGGGAGAAGCGTGGGCGAGGCGAGTGCGCTCCTGCAGCTTGGTCTACCTTCGATCCTTCTCAAGCGGGTGACTATACTCCCGCCCGGCTTCGCGACAATTATCGGGCGGCGGACCACTACTAACCGGCGATCTCGCCGGGTTTGCTAGCCAGCCCTCACCGTCATAAGACCCTTCCCGAGGGAGTCAGGAGACTTCTTTTGGATGAGGACCCCGAGGGAAAGAGTTCCAACAAGCACGCCCGTCATACCAATGATACGGCTTGGGACCGGGTTCCGCTGGCCATTTCCGGCCCTCTTTTGAGTGGCAAGCTCCCTCCTCGCCGAATTTTATCCTTTCTCGGGTAGTCAACGTTGATCGGGTCGGTGCATTTCTCTGTTTCTCTAGTTTGGTTGATCGGATCGGAGACTTATGGGGTAGTATTTTGTTTTGGTGGTGTTTTCGGACTAAGTCCCGGGGTACTCCTTCCGAGGTTTTCGTTCATCGGAAGAGGGATAGGATTGGCGGAGCCGAGGGAGGATACTGAGGGAAGGTAACAAATATACTTATTGTTTTTTATTTAACGTGCATGTCACATGCTCGTGCCCTATTTGTTGCCTTGCATGGATCCGACGTCTGTCGATACGCGAAGTTGAAGGTTGATAAGGTCGGGTACCTCGGCGAAGGATGGTGAGGATCCCGATGATCGACTACCTTTGTCACATTTCCTGGGAGGTCGCCTCTTAAATTGTCTGATGATTCGCCCGCCTTTGTAGGTGGGAAGCCTAAGGGTAGGGGTAAGAACCTAAGGGGGATGTGCCTACCCCGAGAAGGATGTGCCAGGGGAAGTGAGTAGTGAAGGGATTGTGCTTGCCGATGTACTGTGTATGTTGTGTACGATGGTGATGATGAAGAAGATCTTTTTGACGATGAGGACGATCTTGTTGATAAGGAGGGGGAATTGGGTCAGAAGGGGAAATCGGGTGGTGGTGGGGGCGTCGATTGGCCGTGATATGGAGAGTGTCGATGGTCAACCGTCAAGGCTTTCCCTACCGTGGTTCCTAATCCCAAGATGTGACACCTCCTTCACTATCTCGGGCCCTATATGTAACTCTCCGCTTGGGGCGCTCATTTCTCCCGATTTAGCCTCTTTGTCCGATGAAGAGAAGGTCAATGCCGTCGCATTGTATGAGGCCGGCTTTGAAAAGTACCTTCGACCTCCTGGTGAGTTGAGCTGCTCGGGTGTTGCGTTTTTGTACTAGTTTAGGGCTGGGTGATAGGTGTAGAATACACCGTAATTAATATCTAGTATTTATGCTTTCTTTGCGAGTTTTCTTGTAAATTATGTATCTTATGTGTGCTTTTGAGTTTATTAGGTGCAATGGAGTCATTTGGAGCAAAAAGACCAATTGGAACTCGTTCAAATGCAAGATTTCTACTTTTCATTGTGTAGAGGACGAGAAGACGAAGGCAATGGCGAAAGAACGGAGTCATTCTGAGTTCGTATGAAGAAGTGGTTAAGGGGCTCTCATTCAGGGTACCCCTTATCACTCAGCAGTGGGTGTTATTAACACCTGGGTAGCCCTTATCCGGGAGGATGGTTATCTTTGGGTAGCACCCAATTGGGTCGGTCTAACCGTACCCGGATCCAAACCCGACCGGATCCGTATAATTATAATCCGAACCTAAAATTGATTTCTCAATCATTTAGAAAAGTTCGAAAACGAAACCCGAGAGACTCGGGAGGAAAATGAGATCGAGATGAGTAGAAGCCGGGAATCGTAGAGGAGTTTCAAATTGAAATAAAGGAGAAATTATGGCAATGATGATGTGATCGAAATGTGTAGCTGCTGAGAACAAGATTTAAAAGAGGAGATCGAGAACTAAATCTGAGATGATGCAGAAATTGGGAGATGAACTCACTGCTGTTAGTTCATGAGCTGTTCTGACCAAATCGAGGAGGGTTTGACGGTCTTGATTGTTGAAACGAGAGCTTGGTAGAATGGGTTCTTGCAGCTGTGAATACACAAATGAGATGGGTTTTATTCTGATGGTGGTATCTGAGATAGGTGTTGTTGTTTGATCCGGGAAATGGAGAGAGCGTCTTTGTTGGTGGATCGAAGCTAAGAAGGATGAGATCTCATGAAGCCGGTGGTGTCGATTCATTGAGAAGAAGAACCCGCTGGTGTTGAGAGTATGAATTTGAGTAGAATTCCCGGCTCAGTCTTTTGAGTCAAATCTTGTGAAGTGAGGTTGAAATTGAGATGAGGAAGCTTGGAGTCCAGTGGAATCGAGATGATTGTTGCTACCGTAAAGCATATGAAGAAAAATTGTTGGTGGAGCAATTGGTTTGAAGATGAGAGCTCGGTGACACCGTGTGTTGCGAATGAAGCCGAGGATTGCGGTGATTGAGGCTAGGATGGCCTGAGCTCTGAGATTTGGTGGTGCTTGTGGTAATGGCGGTGGCGGGGAGCATTGGTGCGAGAGGTAACAGGCTTTGCGAGGTGGTATGTTGCAGCTGGGAACGAGATGCAAGCTAGTGCCAAGTAGAAGAAGATGATCTTTGGAACTTTTGGAAAGTCTTTGTTCTGACAGACTAGGAGCCAAGGAATGGAGCTCGGTGCCATTGGCTGAACTGGAATGAATGAGTTAGGCTCAGGTGGGTGTGTGAAGGCTGAGTTGAATGGCGTTCGATGGCGGTTACGGTGGCGATTACGTGGCACGTGCGGTGTCTTTGTTGAAGTTGGAAGAAGTGGCACCGGAGACATTCCAGTCCGAGGCACAGACGGCTACGGCATGTGACGAAGGCTGGGAGCAGGTCTGGTCTGTGGTTATGATTGTGATTGAAGTGTGAATGCCCGTCTAATGGCTATGACAATGGGTCTTGAGTGAATCGTGTTTGCTAGTTGTGCGACTCCAATTGAGAATACGGGGCAATCTTTGGGAAGTTTGGGAGCTCGAGTGACTTATGGGTTTGTCGAGGATTCAAAGTGCAGTGAGAAATGCAGTATGGTGGTTGCTGTGGCATTGAAGTCGGAGTTGAGCTTGTGGTAATTGCAGCTCAGCTGAGCCAAGGATGGAGTAGCTGGGAGAGCAACAGGTGCGGCAGCTGAGAAGAAGGTTGGATTAGTGTTGGTAGGAATGATGGTGAGATGTTGAGTTGTCTTTGTGTTGGGTTCCATGGGAAGCTTGATAGTGAATGGTCAAGTGGGGGCTTGTGACTTTGGGTCGTGTGGTGAGACGAGATGACTTGCCTTTGGCGTAATGGCAAATGAATGGAATACGGGGGAAGCTGAAAGCGGTGTTGTGAGATGGTCTTGGCCTAGGATGAAGTCTGCAGTGGGTTGAGACCAAGCATAGAATGTGGCTCAAGATGGTGAGGTTTGCTCAAGCCAGGAAATGAGCAGTCAGCGCTTATGGACGCTGTTCGGCCTATGCAGATGGTTTGAAATTGAAGGAATTGAAATAGTGATGCTTTGGTAGCCGGGCCATGATGGTCATGGTGAAGTAATAAAGCATAATGATAGTGCATCATCAGTAGAGGCTGTGCATGGCACCACAATTCACTCAACCCATCCAGTGAGTAAGATCTTTGACTCCTGACTCAATGACCCGACTCGGTTCTTGACCCAATTGACCCGGCCGAGTTGACCCATGGACCCGACCGTTTTGACCCGTTGACCGGTGGCCGGTTTGACTTTGCCGGTCACTGAGACATTTTCCGGCGACGATTCCGGCCAGGATTCATACAATCCCAGTTTTCCGGCGAGCGTTTTTGGGACATAATTTCTACACTCAAGTTTCTCTCCCATGGTGGGCCAGGTGAATTTCCGACTAATGGACTTTGAAGACAAAACCTAGTTTTGGAAGGAGTGGAGCTATATAAAGAGAAGACTTTTATTATCTATGATATATCTTTGAGAACATTATTATCTCTTCTACTTTATTCTAGGGTTTAGAACCATGAAGTCTTTTCTTTCTTCTTGTGATGAACTCCTTGAATATGAGTACCTAATTTTCTTTTGGTTATGGAATAGTTGGATTTCACAAAGCATGATTCTTTGATTCAATATATTAGTTTTGTCTCATATCTATCGTTTGCAATTCTAAGAGAAAATATTGTTTTATGATTGATTGATTGTTTTGTCAAGTTGCAAATTGGTAGAACTTCTAATCACATCTATTGCTAGTTTAGGGTTTATTATACGCAAAAGTGATATTCCTTGGATACAAGTAGCATAATATGATTATAGTTTGTAGTGATATATTCTTATGATCATATGTGAATCGTAACCTTTGTTAAATTGAATTAGTGCGCTTTCCACGTTCAATTGCTTTGATTGGCCTGATTTCATAGAACTTAACGCATCTAGGGAATTAAACTTGATTAGTGCTTTTACACGTTAGGTTGTTCCTTTAGATAGAATTCATATTCGCATCTTTTAATGTGTTTGTTGATGACAAGAGGAGATTTATGGATATTCTTGCGATCAAGGTATTCTAGGGTCTTTGATAAAAGTTGAGATTAAAATATCAATTCTAGTTATTGTGTGAAAATATGTTTGTGAATGAAAACAAATCCATGACCAATATCTTCTTATCCTTGATTTGATTTGTTTGCTTATTTCTTTATTTGTTTTATTTAGTTTATTATAATCACAAAATCCTCGGTGTTTTATATAGGAAACCATAACAATTTGACAACCTAGACCTCTCTGTGGGATCGATCCTTTCTTGCCCTTGCTATATTTATATTTTGAGTAGTAAGAAAGTGTAATTATATTTGTGTCGCTTACGACAGCGGTCAAATTTTACCTAGAAGATGATGCTGGAACTTTTGGAAAGTGCTGTTACAGCACAGCTAGGAGCCAAGGAATGGAGCTCAGTGCCATTAGGCTGAACTGGGAATGAGTTAGGCTCAGGTGGTGACATTTGGGCTGAGTTGAATAAGCAATTACGATGGCGAGTTACTGGTGGCGGTTCTGGTGGCATTCTCAGGTGTCTTTGTTGAAGTTGGAAGAAGTGGCACGGAGACATTCGAGTCGAGGTACGGGCAGCTCGGCATGTGGCGAAGGGGAGCAGTCAAAATTGTGGTTATGATTGTGATTGAAGTGTGAATGCCTGTGCTAATGGCTATGACAATGGGTCTTGAGCTGAATCGTGCTGGCTAGTTGTGCGGCTCAATTGAGAATACGGGGCAATCTTTGGGAAGTTTGGGAGCTCGAGTGACTTATGGGTTTGTCGAGGATTCAAAGTGCAGCTGAAATGCGATATGGTGGTTGCTTTGTGGCATTGAAGTCGAGTTGAGCTTGTGGTAATTGCAGCTCAGCTGAGCCAAGGATGGAGTAGCTGGGAGAGCAACAGGTGCGGCAATGAGAAGAAGGTTGGATTAGTGTTGGTAGGAATGATGGTTTGAGATGTTGAGTTGTCTTTGTGTTGGGTTCCATGGGAAGCTTGATAGTGAATGGTCAGTGGGGGCTTGTGACTGTGGGTCAGGTGGTGAGACTGAGATGACTTGACCGCGTAATGGCAAACTGGAATGGAATACGAGGGAAGGCGAAAGCGGTGTTGTGAGATGGTGCTTTGCACTAGGATGAAGTGCGGTGGGTTGAGACCAAGCATAGAATGTGGCTCAAGATGGTGAGTTTTGCTCAAGCCGGGAAATGAACAGTCTTGGCGCTTATGGACGCTGTTACGGCCTGGCAGATGGTTTGAAATTGAAGGAATTGAAATAGTGATGCTTTGGTAGCTTGGGGCCATGATGGGTTTGCAGTGAAGTAATAAAGCATAATGATAGTGCATCAGCGATGAGGCTGTGCAATGGCACGCCAATTCACTCGGCCCATCCGGTGAGTAAGATGCTGACTCCCGACTCAATGACCTGACTCGGTTCTTGACCCAATTGACCCGGCCGAGTTGACCCGGTGGACCCGACCGTTTTGACCCGTTGGCCGGTGACCTTTTGACTTTGCTTAGGTCCACTCCGAGACATTTTCCCGGGACGATTCCGGCGGGATTCCAGCCACAATCCCAGTTTTCCGCGAGGCGTTTTTGGGACATAATTTCTACAGGTTTCTCTCCATGGTGGGCGGGTGAATTTGGACTAATGGACTTTGAAGACAAAACCTAGTTTTGGAAGGAGTGGAGCTATATAAAGAAAGACTTTTATTATCTATGATATATCTTTGAGAACATTATTATCTCTTCTACTTTATTCTAGGGTTTAGAACCATGAAGTCTTTTCTCTTTCTTCTTGTGATGAACTCCTTGAATATGAGTACCTAATTTTCTTTTGGTTATGGAATAGTTGGATTTCACAAAGCATGATTCTTTGATTCAATATATTAGTTTTGTCTCATATCTATCGTTTGCAATTCTCTGAAAATATTGTTTTATGATTGATTGATTGTTTTGTCAAGTTGCAAATTGGTAGAACTTCTAATCACATCTATTGCTAGTTTAGGGTTTATTATACGCAAAAGTGATATTCCTTGGATACAAGTAGCATAATATGATTATAGTTTGTAGTGATATATTCTTATGATCATATGTGAATCGTAACCTTTGTTAAATTGAATTAGTGCGCTTTCCACGTTCAATTGCTTTGATTGGCCTGATTTCATAGAACTTAACGCATCTAGGGAATTAAACTTGATTAGTGCTTTTACACGTTAGGTTGTTCCTTTAGATAGAATTCATATTCGCATCTTTTAATGTGTTTGTTGATGACAAGAGGAGATTTGCGGGATATTCTTGCGATCAAGGTATTCTAGGGTCTTTGATAAAAGTTGAGATTAAAATATCAATTCTAGTTATTGTGTGAAAATATGTTTGTGAATGAAAACGAAATCCTTAACCAATATCTCTTCTATCTTATTTGTTTGCTTATTTGTTTATTTGCTTTTATTTATTTTGGCGCCGTTGCCGGGGAGGCAGCGGTTGTCAATTGTTCTTGGTTTCTTATTTTTGTATTTAGTTTTTGTTTTATTTTTATTTTTATTTTCTGGGTTCTAACTTGGTTTGAGAATCTTATTTCGGTGCTTATTTCGATGGAAGGAGCATATTGGAGCAATGGATATGATTTTCAACCTCCTCAACACTATGAAAATTACCCACCATCTATGGGATGCAATCAAAACCAATTTATTGGCTATGATGCATATCCTAGAGAACCTTATGGTGATTTTCATACATACCAACAACAACCTTGTAGTGGGTATGTAAGTCAAGCACCTAGGTGGGATAATTCCACATCTAATTGGCTTTATTCGAGTTGTATGCAAGATTATGAATGGGTTACAAAACATGCAACAACGGCTAGACCAACTTGACCGTGATAGAGAGAACGTCGCACAAACCAATTTTGGAATATTTCTTCTTACCCGACTCCCGGATCGTAGTTATGATCATTCACCCATTCAAAGGGAAGAGTCATGGGAAAGAGAACATATTGTAGTCAATGGTGGTAAGCGTGTGAACGTCAAGAAACTTCTTGTGAGAAATTATACAAGTTGGAAGATGATGGAGCCTCGGAAGAGCTAGTCGATGAAATTAGTAGGACTATTCATATGGAACTTAAACGACGTCGTGATAAGGGTTGGGAAACCACGACGATTCTTATTATGGTGAGTCCGAAGATGAAGACGAGGATGAATGTGTTAAAAGGACCGGCCTTTGGAGATATTTGATGACATTAGTGTAGTTAACTCAATTATTGATCTTTATAATGATCAACCACCTATTCAAAAGGTAATTGAGTATGATGAAACTAGTGTGTTACACAACTTCCTTACAACAAGGTGTGAGTCTAATAAAGAGGAGTATGTTGAGAATGAGACCGTTATGACCAATATTGTGGAAGACCCAATTGAGCTTGCAAATGATTGTAATGATGATGTTTATGTCGAGACTTTGGTTATGGCGGAAACGGACGAAGAATGGTTGCAAGGTTTAATAGAGGACCATGATATAAAAGAGGTGAATTATTCACTTGAATTTTTCAAGGATGAAGAGGATTAGTAATACAAGAGATTGTGCAAGGTTTATCTAACCCTTTGCCTATTGTTTCTTCTCCTTTACCTCTTATTGGTTTGAATGTATGTGCTTCGAGAATATTGTTGACTGACTTTGTTTCTCGTTTTCCGCCATTAGAGACACTTGATTCTCATACTATGCAGGTTTTGGACCAAGAAACCGTGGAGGTACCCGATTCCTATATTCTTCATGCACTTCCATGTGTGGACAAGAATAAGTGTGGGGGAAACTTTTACCCCGGTTCATAGCTTCACTTTTGTTTTATATTACTAATATTTGTGTGAAGTTAATGTTTGCAAAACAGTTCTATGGACGGATCCCCAACTTTTCAGGTTATTGGTATATGGGGAATGAATCTTGCAAGGATAAGTCGGGCCGTCGACTTTAAAACAAGCGCTAAGTGGGAGGCAACCCACCGGTTTTGTATCTCTTATCCTTTTGCTTTTATTTTTGTTTTTTTATTTTATTTTTTTTACTGTTTTCAGATCATATTTGCATCCCTATGTTTAATTTCATTGAGTCCGTAATCTATCTTAGAAGAGAATTATGCCGAATACCTTTTCGTCAGAAAATTTCAGACTGCGCGTAGTTCAGTCCAGAGACCATAACTGTCAGACCGTTTATCAAAACACTGTGAAATTTTGACACTGTGTAGAAAACACGTAGGTGAACAACTTTTGTGAAATGGAGTTTTCCAAATTCCTTACCAATTTGCACAGTTTTTGCGTTTTATCTGCTGTTACGTCAGAATTCAGAATTTTCGGTTTTACATTGAGGACAATGTGAAGTTTAAGTGTGGGGAGCATTTATATGTTTGTATAGTTTGTTTTTGACACCGTTAGTGGATGGAACCATTTTGAATGCAGGAGTTGAGGAACTAATTAACTAAAAGGGAAGAATATAGCTCGAAAATCACAAATTAACATGATAGTTGTTACCATATCTCGGAATATCACCATATCGCATTCTATTTTTATTTTTCCATATTTATCTATTGTTCTCTAAGTGCTTTGGTGGGTCACTAAAAATCGACGTGTTATTACTGCTAGGATGAAATAGAGTGGTTGAGTTACTAGAAAAAGAAAAAAAAAAAATTAAAAAAAAAAAAAGAAAAAAAAATGAAAAATATATGAAAAGAAAAAAAAAGGACCGATCAATTAGACCAAAACGGAATAAAAGACACTTGGGAATAGCAGTATGTGTGAAACGTAGTCCCTGTCTCCGTCGCCTAAACAAGCGTGGAATGCAGGATCCAAGGCAACTATCATGTACTTGCTGACAGAAGCATGCGCTTGGATCCAAAAGATCTAATCATGCCGTCTAAAAAAAAAAAGGAAATTGGATCCAGTTTGATCCAATCATAAAAAAAAAAAAAAAAAAAAAAAATTATTGTGTTGAATAAAGTCACTTTTGGTTCCCTTGTATATGCCAATTGATTTGATGTAGGATTCAAGATTTAAGTAGCTCAATCCAATAGTATTAGGTTCATCTTAGCAAGGTGACCTTGAGACAGATATAGAAACATCGAACACTTGTGAATATTAGCCAACATCTACATCTATATCCATCTTCTTAATCTTTTCATTGTGATTGTGGTTTGTTAGTTTTAGGTATTGTGGCTTGTTCGACTATCTAATTAGAGTTTATTTACTAATAATTGAATTGAATTTGCAAGGTATCTCCTCCCGTAGTCAATTTGGATTCGTTCATTGATTTGTCACGAATAGACGGAGTTTGAAATATAGGTTTTGTAGGTATATCTCTAGTAAACCTTCACGAGACTATAACTCGTCCACTAGGGACACCTAGGGTTTAAAGGCTTGTTATTTATGCTAAAAGTGACCGTAGCCTCGACGACACGGGTTGTTGTATTTTATTTTTATTTTGTTTTGCTCGAGGACTAGCAAAGTCTAAGTGTGGGGAATTTGATAGGTGTAGAATACAAGTAATTAATATCTAGTATTTATGCTTTCTTTATGCGAGTTTTCTTGTAAATTATGTATCTTATGTGTGCTTTTGAGTTTATTAGGTGCAATGGAGTCATTTGGAGCAAAAGACCAATGGAACTCGTTCAAATGCAAGATTTCTACTTTTCATTGTGTAGAGGACGAGAAGACGAAGGCAATGGCGAAAGAACGGAGTCATTCTGAGTTCGTATGAAGAAGTGGTTAAGGGGCTCTCATTCAGGGTACCCCTTATCACTCAGCAGTGGGTGTTATTAACACTGGGTAGCCCTTATCCAGAGGATGGTTATGCTGGGTAGCACCCAATTGGGTCGGTCCTAACCGTACCCGGATCCAAACCCGACCCGGATCCGTATAATTATAACTGAACCTAAAATTGATTTCTCAATCATTTAGAAAAGCTGAAAACGAGAACCCAGAGACTCAGGAGGAAAATGAGATCGAGATGAGTAGAAGCTGGGAATCAGAGAGGAGTTTCTGGAATTGAAATAAAGGAGAAATTATGGCAATGATGATGTGATCGAAATGTGTAGCTGCTGAGAACAAGATTTAAAAGAGGAGATCGAGAACTAAATCTGAGATGATGCGAGAAATGGGAGATGAACTCCCGCATTAGTTCATGAGCTGTTGACCAAATCGAGGAGGGTTTGACGGTCTTGATTGTTGAAACGAGAGCTTGGTAGAATGGGTTCTTGCAGCCGTGTGAATACACAAATGAGATGGGTTTTATTACGATGGTGGTATCTGAGATAGGTGTTGTTGTTTGATGCGGGAAATGGAGAGAGCGTCTTTGTTGGTGGATCGAAGCTAAGAAGGATGAGATCTCATGAAGCCAGTGGTGTCGATTCATTGAGAAGAAGAACCTGCTTGGTGTTGAGAGTATGAATTTGAGTAGAATTCCCACTCAGTCTTGAGTCAAATCTTGTGAAGTGAGGTTGAAATTGAGATGAGGAAGCTTGGGTCAGTGAATCGAGATGATTGTTGCTACCGTAAAGCATATGAAGAAAAATTGTTGGTGGAGCAATTGGTTTGAAGATGAGAGCTCGGTGACACTTTGTGTTGCGAATGAAGCTTTGAGATTGCGGTGATTGAGGCTAGGATGGCACGAGCTGCGAGATTTGGTGGTGCTTGTGGTAATGGCAGTGGTGGCCGGAGCATTGGTGCTGAGAGGTAACAAAGCTTTGCGGGTGGTATGTTGCAGCTGGGAACAGATGCAAGCTAGTGCAAATAGAAGAGAAGATGATCTTTGGAACTTTTTGAAAGTCTTTATTCATGACCACGGTAGGAGCCAAGGAATGGAGCTCAGTGCCATTGGGCTGAACCGGGAATGAGTTAGGCTCGTGTGGTGATGAAGGAAGGCTGAGTTGAATGGCAGTTCTGATGGCAGATTGGTGGCGATTACGGTGGCATTCTGCAGTGTCTTTGTTGAAGTTGGAAGAAGTGGCACAGAGACATTGAGTCCGCAGTGCAAGCGGCTACGGCATGTGACGAAAGGCCGGGAGCAGTGCAGAAACGTGGTTATGATTGTGATTGAAGTGTGAATGCCTGTGCTAATGGCTATGACAATGGGTCTTGAGCTGAATCGTGCTGGCTAGTTGTGCAGCTCCAATTGAGAATACGAGGGCAATCTTTGGGAAGTTTGGGAGCTCGAGTGACTTATGGGTTTGTCGAGGATTCAAAGTGCACGCTGAAATGCGATATGGTGGTTCTTTGTGGCATTGAAGTCGAGTTGAGCTTGTGGTAATTGCAGCTCAGGTGAGCCAAGGATGGAGTAGGCTGGGAGAGCAACGGGTGCAGGCGGTGAGAAGAAGGTTGGATTAGTGTTGGTAGGAATGATGGCTGAGATGTTGAGTTGTCTTTGTGTTGGGTTCCATGGGAAGCTTGATAGTGAATGGTCGGTGGGGGCTTGTGACTTTGGGTCGGGTGGTGAGACTGAGATGACTTGCACTTTGGCGAGAATGGCAGCTGGAATGGAATACGGGGAAGTGGCAGTGTTGTGAGATGGTGCTTTGGCCTAGGATGAAGTGCGGTGGGTTGAGACCAAGCATAGAATGTGGCTCAAGATGGTGAGGTTTGCTCAAGCCGGAAATGAGCAGTCTTTGGCGCTTATGGACGCTGATACGGCCTGGCAGATGGTTTGAAATTGAAGGAATTGAAATAGTGATGCTTTGGTAGCCAGGGCCATGATGGCTGGCAGTGAAGTAATAAAGCATAATGATAGTGCATCACTGATGAGGCCTGTGCAATGGCTTCCGATTCACTCGCCCATCCATCGAAAAGTAAGATGTCGACTCCACATGACTCAATGACCTGACTCGGTTCTTGACCCAATTGACCCGGCCGAGTTGACCCAATGGACCCGACCGTTTTGACCGGGTGACCCAAGGGACCTGGTTTGACTTTGCCGTCACCAGAGACATTTTCCCGCGACGATTCCGGTGGGATTCCGGCCACAATCCCGGTTTTCCGGCGAGCGTTTTGGGACATAATTTCTACACGGGTTTCTCTCCATGGTGGGCCGGGTGAATTTCCGACTAATGGACTTTGAAGACAAAACCTAGTTTTGGAAGGAGTGGAGCTATATAAAGAGAAGACTTTTATTATCTATGATATATCTTTGAGAACATTATTATCTCTTCTACTTTATTCTAGGGTTTAGAACCATGAAGTCTTTTCTCTTTCTTCTTGTGATGAACTCCTTGAATATGAGTACCTAATTTTCTTTTGGTTATGGAATAGTTGGATTTCACAAAGCATGATTCTTTGATTCAATATATTAGTTTTGTCTCATATCTATCGTTTGCAATTCTCTGAAAATATTGTTTTATGATTGATTGATTGTTTTGTCAAGTTGCAAATTGGTAGAACTTCTAATCACATCTATTGCTAGTTTAGGGTTTATTATACGCAAAAGTGATATTCCTTGGATACAAGTAGCATAATATGATTATAGTTTGTAGTGATATATTCTTATGATCATATGTGAATCGTAACCTTTGTTAAATTGAATTAGTGCGCTTTCCACGTTCAATTGCTTTGATTGGCCTGATTTCATAGAACTTAACGCATCTAGGGAATTAAACTTGATTAGTGCTTTTACACGTTAGGTTGTTCCTTTAGATAGAATTCATATTCGCATCTTTTAATGTGTTTGTTGATGACAAGAGGAGATTTGGGATATTCTTGCGATCAAGGTATTCTAGGGTCTTTGATAAAAGTTGAGATTAAAATATCAATTCTAGTTATTGTGTGAAAATATGTTTGTGAATGAAAACGAAATCCATGACCAATATCTTCTTATCCTTGATTTGATTTGTTTGCTTATTTCTTTATTTGTTTTTATTTAGTTTATTATAATCACAAAATCCTCGGTGTTTTATATAGGAAACCATAACAATTTGACAACCTAGACCTCTCAATGGGATCGATCCTTTCTTGCCCTTGCTATATTTATATTTTGAGTAGTAAGAAAGTGTAATTATATTTGTGTCGCT